>JAPTMW010000007.1:22414931-22426893 GCA_029822955.1 Ostorhinchus angustatus
TAAAATGTATAAAGTGTGATAATCTGTCTTTCTCACTGACTAAAGACATAAATCAACATCTTGCACATTTTAGAGCGAGACGAGAAACTTCTTTTTAACATGGGAAAATAAGTTTCACTGTAAAAAAAGATACAAAGAATGCAACCATATAAACATTTTCTTACATTTTAGGTACAGTCATGATCATGATTTTCTATAAAACAAACAAGCTACCGGGTACTGATCTTGGCTTGAAAAAAAAAACTTACTTTTGTATGATTTACAATTTTAATCATCCTTGGAATCACTATAATTTGTGGTAGAAAACTACAAAACACTGTATAAAGTCAGAACAACATTTTAAGAGTCAAAAATGTAAAAACTCACAGATTTTTTTAAACCATATGTAGGTTTTCTAACAAACACACACATACACACACATACACACTGATGGACTAAGACTCATAAATCCCACATGCAAAGGGAGATCCGACCCCCACCACTAACCTAAAAATCTGTGGGATTACAACCAAATCCAGGTGCTATTATCTCTCAGTTTTCTCACACACAAACACACAGATCCCTGAAAGAAACAATAACCACAAGCAACTCTGAGTTAACATACAATCAGCCTGAAACTGTATTCATTTGTTTTAACTCCATCTTTATCAATGCATTTTTTTTCCTTTTGAGATTTCACGTCTAAACACTCTAATATTTAGGTCTGACTAATCCATTGAGTGAAAAATGCAGTGCAGAATACCAGAATAAGGGTAAAACCAGATGTGCAGATTTCTGGGATCCCCCATCTCCAAATCTGATCCAGACAGATGTGAACTGTGCGCCTTTAGAGCTGATGGGTTAAGCAGTGTGGGTGAGGGAGGGAGGGGTTTAGGAGGAGGGACTGGGGTTTGGAGGTTTTGGGCTCTGGCTTGAGGACAGGATGACAGGGTGAGAAATAAGGGGGAGGAGGATTAGTGAGCGGCAGGTGCCCGGTTTCACTGTCATTCATTAATTGTGCGCAAAGCATAAAGGCACACGTCCTCATCATTATTTGGTAACAGGTTAACCAAAATGGATGTTCTGCACCACCAAATGCCAGTTTACAGCCTCTGACTGGTCATGCATGAGATTTACTACCGTTACACACTTTGAACTGGCTCACAGACAGAGTCACTGACCGATGCCGTGGTCTGCGGAGGTTTGCGGCGCCGTGAATGTGGGAATGTTCGGTGTTTAATTTGCTTAAGAGGCGGACATGTCGATAATTCCATTAAACCGAGGAGACAGCTGCAGTCTTCTCCATCTCTCTCTTTTCGACTTCTTTTTGCTTCTCCTCCCTCTCTAAGGAACAGTTCAGAGGCAGACAGACAGACAGACAGACACACGCAGCCTGTAACCCTGCGCATCCAGGCCACTGTAAATATAGATCAGCCCATGGACTCTCCAGACTTGGCGCATTGGCGTTTAAGGGGAATATCTGACACCACGCACATAAGTCAAGACAGTTCAAACATACAAATATAGAAATCCGCCTTTCGTCTTGATAAAAACTCCTTAGATTACAACAATTGCTGCAGCATAAGGATCTGAGACGTGTACCACAGCACATGCCTCTGCTGTTTGGAGCACTAAATTTGACAATGACCTTCCCAAAATATCAGAGAGCGCCTTGCGCATGACTCTACAGGCATAACACACAGGCTGAATGCAGTTTACCGGCCAGGATAAACTTTTGTCACGAATATTCCTCTAATATAAGTTGTGACAGTCCAGCACAAAAGCATAATCTCAAAAGGAGGTGTCTAAAAAGCTGTTAACTCAAGAAATGTAATTTGGCACCATCTAGTTTGGCACCATCTAGTTTAATGTTTAGATCTAAACCACAGTAATGACAGCCTGAGGATCTGGGCTACTGAACACAAATGTATCAGTCAAGGTGTTCTGTACGTGTTAAATCACTCCCAGTGGTTTTTTGGGGCTCTGACCTGCCAGGCGTCTCTCCCGGACATTCCTCCACAGTAGATCCCAAGCTTTGGACGTGGAGTCCCGCAGCTGCTCGCTGATCGACCGCCGCAGCTGTAGCTTGGCCGACTTTCGCTGGGTTGTCATTGCGGTATACTCGGATGCATATTCCCGGACTAAAGCAGCGCTCCGTTATTCCGCAAAAGCCCCGTTATTCCAGTCCGGGAGCGGTCCAGGGTTTGGGCAGTGTGTCCCGGCTGCCGCAATGGTCGTCACCGCTTCACCTGGAATAAAAGCCCCTCTGACGCTGCGTCACCTTCCTGCACCGGCGGAGGCGGATGAGCTCCTGTATTCGCAGGATTTAAGACTCACTGCTGGTTTATTTCATCATGTGCCCTCCTCAGACCTCCGATCGGCTCATTCACGGTCGTTCCTGGGGCCGATTTACAGAAATGTCTCAACATAACTTGTGCATGAGAAGCTGGAGCTGTGACAAGACGAGCCAGATGTGAGAGGCGGCTTCCCTCCTCAGGAGCAACTCTCTCTCTCTCTCTCTCTCTGTCTCCCTCTCTCTCTCTAACTCTCCCTCACACACACACACACACACAGACACACACCAAACCTACATGTTCCCTACAACTCAAACCCACCCACTCACCCAAACAAGGATCTCTTTCAATCCCTTGATACACACTAATAACACACTTGCCACATGTGCAGGAACACAACAAAGTTTTGTTTTCAGGAAATACTTTTCCTGTGCATCTATATTCATTCACTCACAAACATGAATAGGGGGAGGGTAAATATAAAGTGTATGGTGGGTCTCATTTGTAAGTGACAAAGTCATGTTTTACTTCTTAAATCCCTTCATCTGATCAGAGCTCTTTCTAGATGCGCTATTGTTTCTGTGTGAATAAATTAAGGCACAAATCAAGCAAAAGGTCTTACAAAATGATCTTCATGCTTATGATGTAGTTCATGTTGCGACTTTCCAACTGGATTTGCTGTGAAATGCATTACCTAACCTCACCTTTATTCAGACTGCAGATGGATAAGTGAACTGCACGTCCTGACTAAATGAGATAAACTGTGAGTATTCATGGTCCAGTCAGTCTGACAACCTGAAGTGAAAGTGCACAAACATTAACCATCTGAGCTGCCTCTCTCTGTGAGTCACATCACCCCACTGACAGGTCAAGAGTTTTGGGAATTTCATTCCAAGCTCTGAGTTACTCCCATGATATCCCAGGAATGTTAGACACACTGATCAGGAGCGTTCAGGATGCTCATCAGCTGCCGTCTGCCTGCCAGCCTCGCTCTGCCCTCGGATGTCCTGTTTGTGGTGTTGTGTTCCAGGTCAGCGTGGATCCACGAGTGGGGACATTATTCCACATTTCAGCCTGTTCAAACATGTCTAGTATCCCGACAAGTCAGCAGAACGCTGTGGTCTCGTGGACACCAAACACCACTGGGCTGGTGTGGTTGACAGTCGTAAATGAGTTTATGGATAAGGGTGACACAAAACTTGGGGTTAAACAGTGTGGTCTCCACTTGAAATTCAACTTGGAATGGGTCAGTTCTCCACCAAACCTATAGCAAGAAGAGTTTATTAAGGTTGAGTTCATGGTCCAACTTTCCCTGCCCTGCCCTGCCATGGCCTGGTGTCTGGTGACAGTACAGCTGTGGAGAGACCTGGTGATTTATAGTCTTGCATTACACTGCTGGGACCAGGGTGAGATTAACAGCCAACAGTCAGCCACGATGAGGGAAAGTGTTTAAGAGGAAAAAAAGATGAACAATAGCTGAATGAAGGAGGAATGAAAGAGCGATGGAACTGAGGAGCTGAGGGAAACAAAAAGTCTTTTTTGACAAGACCACCAACATATAGAACATCCAGTGAGGAATGAGCGGAAGCAGGAAAATATGCTAAATGAAACGCGTCACATGAAGCTTGTGATGTAATTTTAAATTTCTGTTTAGATTCTAAATAAAAAAATAATCAGGTTCATGAGAATCATATTTGCAAGGAAGTGACAAATTTCAGTCACATGGAACGTTTCAGTAGCATCTTTCATATTTGATCATACTCAAATGGTAAACAAAATTAAAAGGAAAACATTTAATTATAAACAGTTGGTAAAATTAGCCTGTTTTCATGTCTGCACGAGCACTTCTGCTTTTAATTTTCCAAAGAACGAGCAAGACTACAGTACACAGGGATGAGGCAATTAAAATATCAACATGAACGATCAATTACATTTCGTGACTTTATCTATTTTCACTTTAAATACTGCTTATTTCAACATTTTCTCAGAGCTTTCTCAAGAGAGACGCTAGTGACAGATGCAAGCATCTGAAAGTGTTGAATCAGCTTTAGCAGTGCTTTAGAGGCTGAACTGGCAAGAGACCAAGACATATGCAGGCATATGGCTCTGGTTTGTGAACAATGCAGCCTAGGAGAGGATTCTCTAAAAAAAATAAATAAATCAGACAGGAGAGGAGGCGTTGGACCTGTTTGCACCATCAGAAACCAAAGAACACAAGAGCAAAGAAATAAAATAAACTGAAAATATGATGATGACTGTGAGAAGACGAAGACTATGTGGGAGTAAAGCATATAATATACTACACCTTTGCAAAAACATTTAGTTTGTTATTTTAGTCCATAAACATGCATACAGCAACTTTATGTGTATGTAAACACTGAAAGCATGTCATGAGACAGCAGCAGTATAAAGAAGATAAAACAAAAACTAGATTATGTGTCATTGTGTGCAGTAGCATTACCTGAACATAAAACATGTAAGGGCACTTCAGATCATGCACTGCATCAATGCATCGGCACAACAGCATCAGAAATGATGTCAGATTAGCATAAAACTGTGACGTAAGCCCCCTACAAACATTAGTGCATACTAAATATTTCATATTTTACACACACAACCTCTGTTCCCTTTGAAAATGCTGTCATGGGTCAGCCACAACAACAAAGGACTTTACCACATTTTCACATCTACTACAGGCACAACTAGTCAGAGCAGTGACCACTTCCTTAAGGGACATGAAACAATGTTAAACAGAAATCTAAGGAATGTGTCTGGGGGAAAAAAGATCACCTGGGAACTGCGTAGAAATAATACTTTTCATTTCATTTAATACGTTTGCACTTTTAAAGTAATCTAACATGTGCCATTATGATTTTTTAAACATCCGACCAAAAAAAAGAAAAAAGAAAAAGCTGCAACATTTGCAAATTTTTTTGAGTGAACAAGGTCTTGAGCATTTGCAATCGACCTTTAAGTAAAACACTTAGACAACAGATACTAATACAGGGTAGAAATTTACAATAATAAGGAATTCATTGGGTCTAGTTCATGTCTTGCTACATAACTTTTAACACAATAAAAACAAGTGCTATCAGAAAATGAATCACAAAAATTTACAACAGAAAATCGCATCTCTACAGGATTAGATCGCACTTGAACAATAAATATTTTACTACTGAATATGATCATACTTGGTCTGTATAAATAGTGGATCGTTGTTGATTGGTTATGAAGGTGAGAGACAAAATGTGTGTGACAAAAAAGAGGCCACAGGTCAGAAATAAAACACGTCAGAGAAAACTACAAAACCTCCAGTAACTTTGATGCCGGATCAGTTTTGTATTTCTACTCTGTGATGTTGTCGTCTGTGACATATGTATGCAAGGCCGGTGCTTGAGGTCAAACTCTACCCTGAGCAGAGAGAAAAGGCCAAAGGAGCGGTGTCTTACAGCGGTAGCCAATCAAAACATCAAACTAACACATTCCAGGACTCCAACGACCAATCGCAGCAGCACCATGGACGAGGCTCGGGGTATGATTCTCAGAACAAATACACAACAGAGCGTGGACGTCTTCACGAGGACAGCAATTGGATCTCGCAGTGGTTACAGAAAAGTACCAGGACTGGTTTGGACGAAGCTGCTGTGTTTGAGAATCAGCGGAAGAGGAGGAGGAGAAAACAGAGGTTGAGTTTCTTCCTCTTTTTCTTTTGTCCAACATCAGGTCATCTAAGGCTAAGAAACGGTGTTAAATATATGCATGTGTTTGAAAGATCCAGAAATATAGTGTATGATGATTCAAAGAGCCCTGTCTGGTATGTTTTTCTTACTTTTAGCAGCTGGTCCTGTTATATTTCCATCCATTCAGCCCTGAATATAAACCCGACTATTTCTTTTTTTTTTTCTTTTTTCTTTTTTTTTTCAGGCAGCATTATCTTATCAGCAATCAACATCATGTACACACCTGGAAAAAAAAGTTTTCGGACACCCCATGGATTTGTGATATATTGCATTAAAAATCAATCTTAAGTCACTGAAATCTGCCAAGTATTGTTCCCTTCTGCACATGCTCTGTTCTGTCGAAGTCAAAACTGGATGTTTCAGCAGAAAAATGTCCGGGACGTGACAAGTTGAAACTGTCAATAATTTAGTTTTGTTATTTTTTTCCTTATAAACAATAAGCAAAAACAAACAAACAAACAAAAAATTATTTGCATCTGTTTGTCTGATGCAGCCACATCTTTTGAAACACAAAAAATATGTTTCCGCAGATATTATAAGATTATATTTGAGATTGTATAAAATTTTAAGGGTGACTGTATATAACTTCTAAAACAAAAGCATACTCATACTGGGGAGCAATGACAGAAATAGCAAAAATATACACAGTAACCTAAAATAGAGTTAATGGGAAATAATAAGTATTTTTCCCATTCCAATCTTTCCTTCTAGAAACCCCTTACCCCTGTATAAGATTAACACAGAGCATTTAAAATGGGTCTATATGCACGTTACTCTTATTAAGTAAAATCAGCTCTTAATACTGTTACAAAATCAACCCAGTTTTTCCAATAATTGCCTACAGACTATTTCAACCATACTGCAAGATGAAATCACAAGAATTCACATCCTTCGGGCAGTGTTTTAGCACCATTTCTAGGGTTGTCTGTCACCGAGGCCCTTCTGAACCATGATATTCTTACTGTAAAAAGTCAATAGCCGCCCATGCACACAGAGTCAAGGTTAGTGAGTTCAAGCCGATCAATGATTTAACAGATGATGTGATGAAAAGCTGTGACAAAAGCATCTTCTCCAACCTACATCCCTCTCCCTGCTTCCTTAAATTTACATGTCTGCACCCTCTTTCACCTCCTCCTCCTCCTTCTACTGCTGCTGCTCATTTTTTCTCCTCTTCATCCTTGCCACTCTCTCCTTTGGTCTCTGTCTTCTATTTTCAGAAACACTCAGTCATTCAGGCCAAGCTGCTCGGCTCACTTGTCGCGGCCGTTTCAGCCTGAAACACTCACACATAACCCTCCACCAACACTTTGACTGTACATCATCTCAGCTACTGCTCGCTTGAAATGTTGATGCGCAAGAAAATCCAAACAAATCAAAAAAACCCAGACGTAAAACGATTCTTATGCAAGACACACAAGGATCCAGATCCAGTGTCTGCTACCTGCAGTGACCACCACCAGTCGGTTTAAAGTAGAAAAGCAGTAGATTAAATGAAACCATTGAACAGATGGCACATGTGACCTTGACCTAAATTCCTGGCTCTTACTATCTGTTTTCAGTGATCCGAGAGAGCACACACCTAATCATCTTACTATGAATCACACAGGAATTCCATATGTTGCTGACTTATCCAAAAAGCACTAAGATCATAACATCTGTTGAAATGTTTACTCACAGTCATTTTCTTTAAAAACGTAACACGCACTAAAGCTACTGATACATCTACAACGACAAATAGCGACATATGTTTCCTAACCGTCACCAGATAAGAGAGACACGAAACTAACAATTCAGATGTGTGAATGTACACAAAAAACAAGACACATTTTTCCCGCTGTAAAAAACACTATCTCCGCAAGCCTCTTTGCTCACGTCCTTTTAACGTCGTCATTTTTCCTTTGCTGTGTCGTTTGCATAGTTTTTGCTATTACATGTTGTAATTTATTAATAAAATTTTGTTGTCTTTTGCAACATAACATGAACTGAAGCTAAAAAAAAATAAAATAAATGATTTCAAATGAAGAATTGTTTTCAGCTTTAACCACTAACGCAGATTTACAAAAATGGCCTCATTAATTGGCATAAATCGTCATTTTTACTCATTCATGCACCGTCGTGGATAGCAAAATAATATTAATAGTTAATAATCTTTTCTAATACTGACTTGTAATGTTAGGAAAGTGAAAATACACTGTCAACAACTGAGGCATATGAAACAAACAACTTAAATGCAAATGTACATGAGTGCCTCCAGTGGCAGATCACTGCTCCTCATGTGTGTTATGAGCTAATGCTAAGGCTAATGCTAAGGCTAATGCTAATGCTAATGCTAGGTGCTGTGTGCGTAAAGTGTAGAGACTGAATTTCCCTAAGGGGATGTTGAATAGAATTAAAAAATAAAAACAGCCTGACCTAACCCCTAATTACTGTTTATTACAATGGAAGGGGGAGTCTTTTTTATGTGGGTGCTTCTATGAAACTGGGTACATTTTTCCAGCTTTTTTAGACCCAATAATAAAAGAGAATTTCACACATATTTCCCTCCAGGAGGTACCTAATAATGACCTCAGATACATGCAAAAAAAATTATACTCTTGCTCTGAGCCATCCCAAAATTAATGAATTTTTAATAAAATATTGGGGCCAAAAATAGGACCAAAATTGCAAAAGTGCTTCCAAACTTGCTTCAGAACATTAGTCTACATGTGGTTTGAATTTTTAGCCCCATGTCCTGTTTTTAGGGACCAGTTTCATAGAAGCACATGTCATTTTTATCTTATGTTTTCTACAACTGATGCATTTTCTCTAGATTTCATCCGGCATTGATGAGGTCAACATTTTAAACATCTCTTCTGTTTTAATTCGAGCAATGAGATACATATTATACACTGCAGTGGTGTATTTTACTTTGCCAACAGAAACAGCTCTGTGACTCATTTCGGATCCTGACTCTAAGTTAATAGTATGCATCGAGAATATACGTGTTTATTTATAGTTGCTTAGAACACGGTTATTTTAAAATAATCACGGTTATGTTTAGTATTCAGAGGTGATATTGTTGACTTGACCCTTAACCTTAATGCAGCCGAGTGACGTTGATTGACTGGTTCTCTCTGCAAACGTAAAGGTTTTTAGCTGAGTTAAGACTCAGCAAGAAAGGAAACTGAGGGAGCAATACAGGGTGCAACTTGAGATCTGTGAAGAGCCGGCTCAAATGAAAACATCGACATAAAAGAATAAAGATGTGAGGTAATTTCTGTGTCAAGCTTAAAGACATTTGATCTGTTGGTTGAAGAAGGAACATCTCTTAGTGGAAATAATCCAGAATTTCCTGCTTGGTATTTACTATTGATAAAAAGCAGAATGAAGAATTAAAGTATTTCCCAGAATAAAATGTTTGCAGTGTTTGTACAAAGTAGATACAAATAAAATCAATGTTTCTGAAACAACAAAAATGTTTCATATCAACACCTCTACATACATTTGTTTCAGTGTCAGTCTTTTAACGTCCTATGGTGCTTTTCAACTGTGTCTTTCATATATTATTTTCATATTAGGGCTGTAAAGTTAATCAAATCGCAATCATATTGTCATGTCAGGTTGTACAGTACAGTCACAAATGTTTGTAGTTGTGTTTTGTAGTGTGTGTCTGGTGATATTTTTTGTTTGAATGTTTTAGTTGGAAAAAGCAGTTAAATTCCACTCTCCGGGGGCAAAGTCTTGGATTTAGTATATTTCCATCCCAACCACCTCTTGTTTATTGAGGTACGGCAGAAAAGTAGCAGACCCTTAAATGACACATTACCAAGAGATTATGGTATGTATCCCCCAGAAATGTACAATGGCAACATTTTTTCTGGCAACTGAGTTGAAATAATGCATATCTGTGTTATTTTATCCTCATCATGTGTCATCATAAAAGGGGGTTTGAACTAAAAGAGCAACGCTACAAAGAGCCAACGTTATACCCAGCTGCAAACGTGGGCTTGAGTCAACAGTATCAGTGTGTCTCTGTCAATATTTCTGCTGCAGCCGTCAAGGAATGCTGCTCTGGTCGATTCGTTCAGAAAAATGTGCCAGGAGAAAAGTGGGTCAGGAGCTAATTCGGAACGTCTATTCCCCACACTCTCCAGTAACAACAACAACTTCCCTTGTCCAGCCTGTGACGATAAATCTGTTGACATCGTCCGCCTCCACCTCTTGAGACTGGTTCACCTACAGCAGAAGATGTCTATCGCTGTGGTCTGCTGTAGGCCAGCGGACACAAAACAAAGGTCTGAGCCTAAGGACCAGAGAGGAGAGATGATACAGATGGGAAATAGTGAAAACAAGCCTGACTAGACTCAGCCTGACCTGGACCTGGATGGGGAGGGGCAGACACTGGTCTATGGCTGGTATTTGGAGACTGAAGTGGGGGGTTTGAAAGTTGAGTGTAGAGGGTTATGGGGTGCAGATTGCAGTATGGAAGCAGCAGGACCTGGGGCAGGACTAGGAGGGGAAACAATAGCTAATGGACATGGAGGAAACTCCACAGGTCATGGGAGTGTAGATCACATGCTGATAGCAGACCTTGTTGCTGAATGTCTCATTTTAAAAGCCACTTAGGAATGGTATACATATAGCTGACTTTGGAGCTGTTCAAATAAGCATTTTAGCAGGAAAATCCTCAAGGACCAACTTCCTTCCTCAAACCCTTTCTCTGCTGTGCTAGGATAGGGTTGCAGGACCACACACAAATACACAAATGTGTACAGGCAATGCACAAATATGGACTCACGTGTGTGCCGCAAAACACATAAGCAAAAACACATCCAACACAAATACACTAGTAGCAGAGTTTCATATGTCCAGTAGAGGGATCTCAAAACTGTCACGCAAAATGTTAGTTTTACTACAACAAAACCAGTGGTGTAGTGGTCTCTGGAGAAGTGGGTATACTCTCAATTTTTGCCTTTTTTTTAAGTAGTCCAGGAAAACACCCTGTTTTAGAAACAGTGACATGTAAGATACTCTATTTAGTTTTCCCAAAAATCCATCAGTAGTATTTTAACCTTAAAAAAACCTTAAAACTTACCTCAGAATTATGTATTCCATGAAAGTAGGTTCTCCCAATATGTGTCACTCACTCAAGTCTTTTATTCTGCCTTTTCATTTGCATTTCCATTAATTGCGCATCTTTCAATGAGACGTGCAGTGACCTGTCAATCAACTGAGGTGGCACTGGCACCTGTGGTGTCCAATCAGGTTCCAGAGGTGACCAGCACTAGTTAGCAATATTTTTCTCAGCATGACCTGCCCTACTCTGCCTCTGATTGGCTCATCAGTCCTCATGCCTAAACTTAACCAACCTAATCAGTGAAGGCAGTGATTACAGGCCAATTAGAGGCAGAGTAGGGTGGGTCATGATTTCACCAAACAAGGGGGAAATGGGCAATTTGGCTGCAGATACTACTGACTGGTGCGCATCAGGGGGATTTAGAAGTGGATATACGCAATGATGACTGAAAAATAAGTATGTATAAGCCGTATACTGTTGTATACCCTGGACTACACCTCTAAAGAAAACTTTCACGTCAAAGCTTTTGTATACACAGTAAGATGGAACAATGAGCACGGCAACAATAATAATTAACAATGTATGAATAAGTTTGTAGGAGCAAGATCAGTGTGAGTCACCTCATGTGTTTGTCATATTCTGTAAATTCTGTAAATCTGTAAATGGACGTCCATCAGTCCTGGTGCATCTATAGTCTGTTTGTCTGTGGGAGTGGATCTCTCCTTCACTGTGGTTCTCCCTGAGGTTTCTCTTTTCCCTCTGGGTTTTTGGAGTGTTTCCTTGCTGAGAAGGAGGGTCTAAGGACGGGGGATGCCAAGGACATTAATGCATTTCCTTCATCTGCTGTTTATTTGACTGTTGTTTGTTTACATCCAATTAACTCTGTAAAGCCC
>JAPTMW010000007.1:22483371-22494606 GCA_029822955.1 Ostorhinchus angustatus
ATATTAACATGATAATAACATTAAAACATGTTTTTTGAGCTGTAGAATCGTGTGTTTTTGTGACATCTTTTTGTTCTGATGTATGTTATTTAACAAAGATAAAAAAAAGTGATTTATTTTAAGAAGAGTTGGTTTTTTTTCTTTTCTAAACAGAACCTATATGGAATGTGTTTGTTAAATTTCAAACTTTGCCACTGTTGACTTTTCAGACAAATATACAAATGTGCTTGGTTGTTTGGTTTTTTTTTGGTTTTACTCTGTTGTAAAGTATCTTCCCAAATGAATAAATAAAATTACAAAAAAAAAGAATCACATGACTTTTGCAGGTTTAACAGAACTTCAGAACTCCAAACTGGAGACTGAGTACCTTGGGTGTTGGCTCATCCTCCTGCTCCTCCTCCTCCTCTTCATCTTCCTCCTCAGAGTCGTCTTTTGAAGCAGCTGCCTTCGATCGTCCACCGCGCCTGAGCACCAGAGAGAGAACAAAAACACACAGAATCAGAACCTCGATGTGACGCCGTACGGCCACGAATACCAGCCCACCCAGCTTAAAAAAAAAAGAGCAAGTCAGCAACACTGACTGGACAGCGTTATGACACAGTAAAATGGAATCACCCACACAGAATCTGCCCCTCAGAATACCACAGCCATCTCTGCACTTTTACCCACAGACTTTTCACTCATCTCCACCTCCACTGCATGTATGTGACAGTTACATTATGCTGTGATTGTAGGATTAATGAAGTAAAAGGAGTTGTGAAAACATCAAAAACTTAAATTAACTCAACTTTGCTGCAGAAATGAAGTTGATGAGTGTGTCAGTGTTTTCCAGATTATTATATTAAATAGATAATGTGACACATTTTGTGCAGATTTTCATTCATTCATGGAGAATGCAGTGAAGGAGGAATGTCATTGCTTTTCTTGATGCTATTATGATTGAATAGTTATTGTGTTTTATTGATTCATTGTGTATCATGTATTTGCTTTACATTGTTTGGACTTTGTATGGCTGCTACTTTGGGAAGGTCTCTCTTGCAAAAGAGATTTCTGATCTCAATGGGACTTCCTGGTTAAATAAAGGCAAAATAAAAATTCTTGAGCAGGAATAAAAGCTTAAAGACTAGTAAATGGCTGCTTGCATTTCCTTATTTTAATACTTTACTGTGACATTCCTAAAATCATTAACATTTGCAACACAATCACTTCTTTATTAATGTAATGAAATGTGTGGTAATGTCAAACAGTCACATGTGGACTGTGTGGAAACATTAACTGCTTTTAAACCAATGTTACCAGGAATTGATTTACCTGCTTAAAAGACCTGGGCATTTCCACCCAGAAAATGTATTCAAATCAGACACAGCCCTGCCCCTCAAAGATCCCAGGGAATGTGAGAAGTCCTACCCCCTACAAGGAACTTCATTCATTGAAGGCTTAGGGTTGAGGGAAAATATTTCCTTGGGTAATTTCAGTGGAAACACACCAAGGTTTTTCCAAAACCCCAGGTAAATGATAAAAGTGGCTCTTGAAACAAATAAAACAAAATGCTACAGCTTCTCAATGTTTATATGAAGTAGAATCTGTAGATTTACAGAAAACTTTACTGCTATGGTACCCACATATTAAGAAAGTTTTAGTTTTTTCACTTTATTTCTCATATTGTTAGTCTCAGCATAATTGTCTCAGTCATATTTTTGTCCAACTCGTGATATTTATGTAACTTTACTCTCCTAACACTGCTTCATTTTCAGCAAATATCACAGGCTGACAATATGAGCCGACACCATGCAAATTAAGAGATACTTTTATGCAAGAAAAAACTGTCGGTTGATTATTGAATTGAGAAGCATTTTAAAAAGGTCAGCTAAATCGTTGGTTTCTGGGTTTTGCTGTGTAGACAAGCAGGACTTAAAATGCACACTGTGCTTCAAAACCGTCACTATGTTTGGAGCAGAACGTCGGTGTGACTTTGCAGAATCCTTAAAGAATGAAAGCTGGTCTTACGCTGGTTTCTTGGCAGGAGGCTGAGCTGATTTGGGTGGCCGTCCTCTTCTCTTCTGTGGTGTGGACTCTGCTGACTCGGAGCTGGAAAACAAACAGAAGCAGAACCCGAATCAAAAATAAACGCTGATGGTGAGAATCTGTCGGATACAGAGTTATTAGTACGTAAACCTCCAGGGGGTCGACTGGTTCTCCCCTTACCCTTGTGATCGCCGCGGCCCTCTCGCTTGCCTTCCTCCCTTGGTCTTCACCTCCATATTTTCACTGCTCCTGTCGTCGTCTTCCTCCTCGTCTTCTGCTTCCTCCTCCCGCTCCTCTTCCTCCTCCTCCTCCTCGTCATCTGGAGGCGGCACCGCCTTCTTCCGCCCTCTCTTCCCTTTGGCGGGTGTATCTTGGCCGGCGGAGGCAGACTTCGGAGGCCGGCCCCTGCGCCCTTTCTTGGGCGGGCTGTTCTGCTCGTCCTCTGGCCTGGTGTCGTCGTCCCACTGGTCCTCAGAGTCGACCGTTGAGGTCGTGTTGGCCGCCGCCTTCTTGCGGCCACGCTTTGGCTTGCCGTCCTGTTCGTCACCGGCAGCCACGCCACGTTTGCGACCGCGGGGTTTTTCAATATCCTGTAAGAGTAAATACAGTTTAGTATATTCATGAGGGTAGACCTCCATGTTTTATGACGTTTTGGAAAGAAGAACAGTGTCAAGCCGGCTATTAATGATCATTTACACAAGCTGCTCATTCTATTTTGAATCAAAGCCAGGCGCTGTTTGCACAAGAGAATCAGAACAGTGATACTGGAGTTTACGACAGGCAGCACTTCACTGACTCCCAGCAACATGCCGTGCTTCGAGTCCAAGAAACAACAAACACTAGAGTCGCACTACAGCAGGTTTAAAGTCACCACAGAACCCGTCTTACCTTGTCGGTGCTGTCCGATCTCTTTAGGCTGAAGTCCTCGTTTTCACTGTGGTCCAGTTCTGTGCTGTCGAGCCTGCAACATTCGTTTTATCATTGAATATGAGAATTACAAGATGGATCAACTCCCATGAGTCCTTTTTAAAATTCTACAGTTGTGCTTTGTGGTGTGTTTTTCTACCTGGTCTTGCTGCGCTGCGGGGAGCCCGGGTTCGATGAAGAGTCGTCGTTGCTGGTCGTCTCCATGCGAGAAGCTTTACTCTGCAGCTGTTTCCCGGCCGACGACAGCGGCTTGTTGACAGCGCCCAGAACATTGGCTGACTTGGGCTTGAGGAGGAAGAAGGAGATAGACAAGTTAAACCTATGGTTTAGTGGTGAAAACGGGCAATGTGGCTGTTCTAGAGGCAAACTCACCTTCCCTGGTGTGAAGAAGGTCTTCATTTCTGGTGGGAGATAGTTCTTTGTGTTGCTGAAATTCTGAAAAAAAGCAGCCTCATGTCAGAGTTTGACTGTTTTGATACAGTGATTTAAACTCAGAAATAAAAGCTGAGGATTGGGAGCGAAAGGGGTTTGTGTGTCAAAACAATCTGACTGAAATGTGCCCCAAACGTATTGATAATTCCTCCTATGAGAAGCACATGCTTTACTAATACCATGTCAATGATTCCTGTGCCCTGTGAGCTTTTTAAAAACTTAGAAGAATTATTCTGTAGAACTCATTTGCAGCTAAGCTTTTGTCACTTAAATAAACATAAAAAGTGCTTTAAAGGAAAAGATTCTTTGGAAAGTTTTTGATGTGCAAAAACTAACCTTGTCAGGTTTGGTGAAGAATCGCGAAGGCAGCACGGGATCTTTTGGCGACTCCAGGCTGTAGGTGGTGCTCTTTGACATTATAATGTGCATGGCTACGTCGCACACTGTGTAGAGTTTCTGTAAAACACATAAAACATCTGTCAGCACTTTGGAGAAGCTGTGAAAACAGACTGAACTGTATGTGTTTAACTTAACAGATCACTATGTCAGACCTACACATTTGTGTCAGAGTCTGTTTTGTGCTGAGAAGGACGTTTGTTGACTTTAGCCAACTCCTTTTCTAAGCTAACAGTAGCTCGTGATGTACACTGTTGCAGCAGTAGAAGAGCACAAGACAGTGAAGAAAAGGATTTTCATGGAAAACTCAACCTGTGTCCTCTACATAGAAATCAAAATATTGAGGCTGTTCTCGTGGATGAAGGCAAGAGTTAACTAATGTCAACAAATGACTGATTCTCAGCACAAAACAGCAACCAGGATAAATGTCAAGTAAGCACAGGAACACATGTGAATGTGCCATAGTGGACCTTTAACATGTACCTCGTTGGTTTTGGGATCACCGGGCGACTGAGCATCTTTTGTCTGTTTGATGTTTTCCACCATTTTTCTGATGAAAGCGTGACTGTTGTTCTCATTCTTGGCCATGATGATCTCCAGGACAAACCACAGCGCCCTAGAAAAAAGAGAAAGCTTGATGTTAGATTAGGAGTTTAAACTTTGGAAACTGCAAATACAACCCAAGAGGAATGACAGTAATAAAATAATTTTCATAAATTCCTTTTTAGTGTAAAGCATAATTTAGATCTTCCACCCCCAGTGTTTCTTTCTCACATATCACTTACTCTTTAATTTCTTTGAGCTGCTCGATGTCCTGTACTTTGACGTAGTCTGGATCATGAGCCAGCAGGTGGATGGCGTAGGGCACCACATACTCCGGCAGTAGGGAGAACAACTTGTCTATCAGGAAACATGAAGTAAATGTACATATAAACATAAATATGTAAAGTGTCAGATTATTTATATGGGAGGGGAGGCTGTCAGCTTTTGTCTTGTTTCCTTACCGCTGATGGCGGCGTGCTGTTTGAGGTACTCCCGTCGTATGTTGACGTTCTTCACCAGGCACTGGCGGGCATGAGCCCTCCTCTCCTTAACAGGGTCCTTGGCACACAAAGCAAACACTGCCATGTACTCCAGAGGCAGACGGAGGCGGCACAGGCCTCGGTGGAGCTTCTGGGCAAAACACTGTCGCACCTGGTAACACTCATCCTACGAAATGGAAAAACAAATAAATAAATACCACACATGAAACGGTGACTCAAGGAGGAGCTTAACATATGGAAATTTAGAAACAGAAGACCACAAAGTCTACTGGCAGGAGCATAAACAATTAAAAATACACAAATATCTATGGTACTGGATAAAAGCTAAATGTTAAAAGGAGTTCCTTCTTACATTGATGACCAGAGCACAGAGCTGATATTGCTCCAGTGTGATGATCTCATGGTAACAGGGCTCCTGTGCCAGTTTCAGCAGAGCACAGGCTGCAGCGAGTCGCAGCCTCGACATGTCTGGTTTACTGAAGGAGGAGGGAGACAAGAAACAACCAACATTATTTATGACTACAGCCTAGCAGAGCCCTCGTGTCCAAAATCCCCATTAAAAAGCTTTTCTGAGGAGCTCAGGAGACTGAGATGCTCAAGGTTCCACTCGTTTAAAAAAAAAAAAAAAAAAAAAAAAAAAAAAAAAGTAGTGTAGTTTTTTACCCCATCCTGCCCTGCTCGGTTAGGTCTCCATCACTGTGGAGAATAGCAGTCAGCATCCTCAGGGTGGAGTTCCCGGACTTGCTCTGGTTGTTCTTCACTCCTAGTAACCACCTGACCATCAGCTTTATGCCTTGGATCTGGATTAAAGGGGAATCAGGAGCAATAAAGAATCAATGATAACAGAATTTGCTTAATACGAAAGAAATTTAAATGGTTTCTTGTATATTAAATAAGAGAGGTACGCAAAAACATCACAATGGTACATTTCAGTAACATTACATTTACATTCGTATTATTGTTATATGCTGTGACATATTATATTACTGAATATCACCTTTGGTAAAATCCCAAAGAAGCAAAATAGTAGGAAATTGGTGCGACATTAATTATGGAGTTGACATTAGATTAGGTTTTTAAATGGTAGAGGGGACTAGAAAACAGGGACAATGCTTCAGACAACCGCTGACCTTTGCCAGAGTCTCAGGGGACACTTCATCATCGGGAACCCAAAGTTTGGTCGTCTTCTTGCCTGGGATCTACAGACAACACATTTACTACTGTAAGTTTTCAGTGTTTGAAATTAAAATCCACGTGTAAATGCATGAGTAGCCTAAAGGTGGGATTAGAAACGCATACCCTGTCATTCATGAGCAAATCTTTCACTATGAAGTTGGCGACTAGAGATTTAAGCGGTGCAGCGAACTGTTCTGGGGCCAGCTGAGCGAGGTGCCCCAGGGTGGTGAGTGGAGTGATGAGCTGCTCCAGGTTTGCAGGGTCCAGGCCTTTGTGCAGAGGCTACAGAAAGAAAAAAAACATCAGACACAAGGACAAAAAACATGGGCATCATGCACTGACAAATTAAACTGATCTTCCAGTGTTAGGTGTTAATATTAGACACATTTTTACAAATCATTCACACTGTGCATGTGTGTCTGACTGACCTCAAAGATCTGGGCAAAGTGTGTGTCTCTGTTGCTGAACATGGCGTGGATGCAGTGGATGGCATACTTGGCCTGGCGAGGGGGGCCTCTCTTAGCTTTGGCTTGCAGTACCGGCAGCAAAACACTAGAGGGAGCAGAGCAGGAGAACAGCATTAAAAACCACCAGGACAGGCTGCCAGAAGTCACAAGAGTCAACACCATGACAGACTTCAAGTGTTTCTACCCAAAATAAGACTAAAAAAATTCAACTCCTTGAATGATTTAAAGTTTGGCTGTGGCTAAAATCCTGCTGTGAGCTGGAAAAGAAATGAACCCAAACGTACGATTTGATGTGAGGGAAACTTTCCTCCATCTTGCTGCCTGTGTTTTTGAAGATCTGCAGAGCAGCCTCAGCCACCTTCTCGTCGTCCATCTTCAGACAACCCAACAGAGACTCGAACGTCTCTGCAGAGTGGAACGACACCGGGTGTGTGAACGACAGCACCTGTGTGTGAGGAACACCAGAGGGTCAAACGGGTGGATGGCGCCTAATAATGCTGTTTACATCAGGTCAAAGTAAAGGGTTCCTTCAAGTTACATTTAAGACTTTTTAAGACTACTTAGAACAGAATGTAATGCCTATTTCACGACCATACTGGCAAAAATTTGTGACTCCTTGAATTAAGGAAAATGTATTTATTTACTCCAATGCCTTGATTCCCACTGTTCAGGGTCATTTCTCACGGGGGGCTGCAAAGTTAGCGATAACCGGTTCCTAATTTCAATATAAGTAGACTGAGTAACTGAGTAGACTAACAATACTTTCTTTGCAGCTTGTACATTTAACATTCAACACTTCTTGGTAGTTCTTCTCGGTTCAGCTGGGTTAGGGTTAGGGTCAGCTGAACCAAGAAGAATGATGACCTGGGCAAATGAGAACCTGCTCAGATAATTTTAGATCTACCAGATCAAATTTAATACCTTAGATCTACGTAGATCTACC
Organism: Ostorhinchus angustatus; assembly: GCA_029822955.1. Taxonomy (NCBI): domain Eukaryota; kingdom Metazoa; phylum Chordata; class Actinopteri; order Kurtiformes; family Apogonidae; genus Ostorhinchus; species Ostorhinchus angustatus. Next base: position 22,490,781 of record JAPTMW010000007.1, read on the forward strand.
AAAACAGACTGAATATGCTGTTGTCATTATTGTGACAAATATGCAACTGCAATGGGATTTCTGTGGATTTTTCACTCAAACCTGCCGCCGGCCTTGCTTATAAAGCAAAGCAACAAGAGGGAAATGATCCTTCACTGGATGTTCATTTTCTGTTTTTCATTCTCTTTGTTTATCTTTTTCTCAGCACAGTTGAGTTGTGTATTTAATCACAGCTGACTGAGCTACAGGCGGCGATTTACAATAAATCCCCTGCAGGGAAACCAACGGAAACTCTATTATTTCTTCTAAATGGAGCACAATACAAAGATGTTTCCTAATGTAATTTTACAGCTCGAGCCTTTGTCCTAACAGATAGATGCAGATTTGTGCAATCTGGACAGTGTTTTGTTGTATTTTTTACCTTCAGCAGTTCAAGTCCAGCTCTGATGGCCTCTTCAGTGGGGACACCCTCCTCTTCATCATCAGCTGTTCCATCTATAGATTTGTTCACCTGTTTTATCAAAGCGCTGAAAGACCATAGAGCGATGTTAAGTATGGTCTCCTCTAATATGTTAATGTTCTTTTAAAGTGTCTGATCTCAGCAGTTCTATTGGTCGGTACCTGATGGACTCTGTATCGATGTGGACTGGAGCGATTCTCTCCAGCAGGAACTTTACCATTTCCAGGAAAGGATTGCTGGGTTGTTTGGGGCTACCGAGCTTTTTAGTGATGTCCCGCTAAAGAAGAAGGAACAAATAATTATAGGGTCTCTGCAGGTTGGAGGGAGCTGAATTTAGGACTTTTTAAGACCTTATAGTCCCAAAAATAACAGTACAACAGGCCTCATAGTTATTGTTTTGAACCAGTCTTAACCATGTTTCAATACAACTACATTTCTTTATTGTTATATTCAATATAAATCTGACAAATTCTTCAAGATTTCCAAAGCAAATATAGCAAAATCATTGATTGTGTTTGTGAAATCTTTAGAACCCTGTACGACTTTGGGTTAATTATCATTTTAAGGATTCATTTAAGACAAGTTTACAACTTTAAGGATCTGTGGACACTGTAATTAAAAATACAAGTATCTAAACATTCATTTAAAAAACAACCCTGTAACTGAGATTTATTAAGCTCTATAGATCTAATGACTGTTGAGTTAATCCTTTAAGCTCAGTCTGTATCCACATGCATTAGAGGTAGGCTTCCTGCTAACCTACAGTTATTCTGAATGTCTGATTCAGTTTTTTCCTACAGGTAGGTTTTAAAGGCAGACAAGTACTCTTCTTTGAATAATATGGCTGTGATTAACTAAAAAAAATTCATTATTTAGAAACGGCACCATGTTTACTTTACCTCTGATTAAAATAATCAAAGCTCTCATATATGTAAATGTTTTTAATTTCACAAATTGCACTGGTGAATTCAAGAGGCCCCCTGTTTCGATGAAAAGACCAAGTTGCACATTAGACCATGATTGGACTGAAAACAGTTGCGAGGGATGACGGCATTTTTTAACGCTGTGACCTGAGCCAGAAACGCTGATACTCACCACACAGACTTCAGCCTGTTTGCACGAGCAGCTGGGGCTGACCAGGGTTTCCAACTGGTCCCTGATCCGCTCGTCGTCGTCCAGGACCTGGGCCAGCTTCTTCACAAAGTCCTGAGCTTTGCCCGGGTCTGGCAGGTTCCCTACAGACACAAACAATTACAGCCGATGTCTACGGGGGGATACGTTTTACTCCAAAAGAAGCAGGTGAGGTCATTCTGTTGAAGCGCTTCCATTAGATATTTATGTTTGAGGTTTTGAAGGAATGAAAAGTGGAGAAGTATATTTGACAGTACAGCTTTAACTAGTTACTAGTACTTTTTAAGATCTCTTACTTGTGATCACCATGACTTTGGCAAATACAGCCTTGCTGGATGCTTCAGACTAGAAAAAACAAAAACAGAAAACATTTAATCCATCACATATACACACCAAAACAATGACATGTGTTTTACTGTTTTTACCTTGGGTTTTTTGACCAGGTCCAGCAGGTCTTTGACATGGTGCCTCAGCAGATTCTGGCATTTCCACATCTCATTCAGAGCTCTGAAAGAAGGATATACAAGTTACAGGGCTTTTAAATGGTTTAATGGCTTATAACTAGGCTTCACTAAATGGCCTGACTCACATTTGCGCTTCAGTTTTATGTAAATCTTCATATTAATGGTTAATGAATCCATTTTGCGGCGAGTTTGACTGGCTGTTTTTTGTTGTCTTTCTATTAAATTCATGTCCAAATGTTCAGGAAAAGGCCAAGATCTAGTGAATGAGACTTACTTGACGGCGTTCGTGTCCAGGGTGGCGTACAGATAATACAGACATTTCATCCTCTCGGTGGTTTCCAGATTGTGAGGGACCATATACTGGGCAAAGACCCGCTCCACCAGTAACCTGTGTAAAGAGGAAAATCATAAGTCCGAAAATTTAATTAAAGCAAAAGATCTTAGAAAACTTAAGCCGAAGGGTTCAAAAGCCTCGTAATGGGTTTGAGCTCAGAGTCCTCCCAGTCATTAAGCTGCCATTTGATTCTATTTAATGGGATTATCACCAACAGGGTCAGAAACTGAGCCTTTGAACATTAAGGAAATGCCCCCAGAGGAAAAATAAAATATGGACAGAATTCAGAATTTTTACTAGCACACTGGTAAAATGTATTATCTTGTCGAGTATTTATGCATACTAGAGGCTACTGTGGCTCTTCGGCTGCTGTGGGCGATTCAAGCCGACATGATTTCTCACTGCGCCAGGCATCTTTCCAAATAAAAACAAGGCAGTTTCAGACATTTTACATCCTATAACTTTGAAAATCATCCCTGCTTCACTGTGATATAGTTACACAAACACATTTTATTGGCGGCAGTGGTGCAGCTCCACGGCAGCGGCAGAGTGATTTAAAACAACTCCACCCCGAAAAGCTCAGGCAGAGCAGAGTTAGTGATAAGGACTGTGGTAGTTTATGGTACAGACATAGACAAGAAGAAGTAGGGCTGCATTATTTTGGAAAAAACTGACATTGTTTTTTTTTTTAACCCTGCGATATATATTGCGATATGAAAAAATACTCAGGAGGATATAATAGCTGAGTGGTGCTGACATAAATGGTGAAACAAATTACATTGTGTCAACACTGAACACGTGTTTCAGTTTCATCCTTATTGTAGCTGAAGTAATTTCAGATAACTGACATTGCTTTTTTTTCTGGCACCAAGTCTTCGTTTTTTAAGTGATTTTCTCTTGTTCGTTGCTCATTTTTCAATGTTACCAGCCACTCACTCCATGTGCAGGGGGTGTGGTCTGCTTCGGCAAACTGATTAAGAACGTTTGTGATTGGTGGATGGCTGCGTGCAGTGTGTGTCAGGTATCCAGGTTGAAATTAGATGAGAACACAGAGTTCATTTGCCTCCTACATTGCAGAATCTGCCATGTGACTATTGTACAAATATACAAGGCGATGACAATGCTCAAATGATATATTTTGCAGTTCTAAAAAGAAGGTAGTTTTAACCTTGAATTTATTCTTAGGAACACAAGAAAAATATTAACAAATGATGTGTGCACATCTACAGACTCATAAACTTTTATAAGAATAATTCATTTCTGTAACCCTTAAAGAGACCCACAACTATTTTGTCACAACTTCCAAATGATTTTGTCATCTTTCCTAAGTGATTTATCAGCATTTATTACAATATTATCCTCTTGAATTTGCATTTTTCAGTGAAAATCAGGTATTTTCCTATATTTAATCTAATTATTAATAATAAACCTTGGACAGTGTGGGCGGGGGGTATAAAA
>JAPTMW010000007.1:22639944-22650433 GCA_029822955.1 Ostorhinchus angustatus
CTCATTGCTTTCCTGCGGACATGTCTGATCAATAGATCCCCGACTACGTCTCATGACGGCAGAAACTCTCTGGGAATGGAAACTAACCAAATTTGTCATACTTCAAACGTGTATTCACCTCTGAATACATAGAAGTGATTATGTCTCATTGAATATTTTGTTGATGCTGTATTTATTAGTCTGTTTACATAATTTGTTAGGTCTCAGTATTGATCACAATTAACGTGATTTCTATTGAAAATCTGTGAAAATAAAATAAAGAGAAAGCAAATGAAGTGGCTGAGTGGAACACAATTAGGGTGGATTTATTTCATGTGCGTTTTTCATTCTTGTCGTAGTTCAGATACATATAAACAGCTGCTAATTTAACACTATAATTCCTCGTGAGGATCTTTAATGTAGACTACATCTACCCTTATTTTCCACATTTTACTGAGAGACTTGGGAAATGAGCATGAGGCATTCTTTCCGTAGCTGTGATTGAAAATGACTTCCAGCAGAGCAGACTGATAAAGCATGGGGTCTCTATGGGCTTTCACAGAATAGGACTGACTCAGTTTGGTGAATTATAGTAAATGATGGTGTGAGCTCTGACAGCTAGCAGCCTGGAATTTGGGCCACAGCTCCAAATTAGAGGAGCACCATGTGTCCACAGCTAAAACAGTCAAGCAGACTTCAGCTCTCTGTTCCAGATGTCACACATTTCGGCTCAAAATGCAAATCCTTGGAAAATTCTTGCACGGAAGATGTCAGATATATCCTGAGCTCATGTAAACAAACCTCCGATATTAGAAGAATGGTGCTATTTGTCAACCTGATCACGACACACTACAACAACGTCAGGTTAACACTGTTGTGCTGTTAAAAATAAAGGCCTGAACGTCATGTTTTTTGCATTTTTATTGAAAAAGAGGACATAAACAGTTTTCAACAACTGCAATATCAATATACAGTATTTGCATTCTAATTTACAAAAGATAAAAAAAATCTGTACATTCTCACTGGAAGGTGGGAAGACCCTGGTAGAAAAACAAAGACCTAAGACCGGAGAAGTGTCAATGTCAGAACAGAAAAGCTGTTTTAATAGATTTCATGACCAGAACGTCGAAGCATAACACTGTACTGTTATGCCCGACATTATTGAAGCATGAATATGTAACAGTATTACTTAGAGTAAGAGTTAAAAAAAAAAAACAACGAAGCTCAATCTTGTGTAAGACTGAAGTGTTTCCTCCATTTGGGATAGTTGATGCAGACTAAACTGTTTACTCAATAAATCAGATTTTATTCAAATAAGACAAAGCAAGGGCCCATTCAGAAATAACAAATAACTTCACAAGACCCATGGTGATGAAATATGAAGGTGAAAAAGTCCAAATTCTGATCTCAAACACTGATCTCAGTATCAGATAGACTATGTCGAAACGTACTCGAATCGAATCGAGTCGGATGAGGAAAGTGTTTAGGTTTCAAATTCACATCGGCTAACAGATTGTCTCTTATATACATAACATTTGGCTTCGGGTAATAAAATAGCCTCTGCTTTAAAAGGGAAAGTGTCTCGCGAGGAGGAAAGTGCGCTAAAGCTTCGGAAAACACACTGATAGACTCATGCTTGTCTACATCTAGAAATAACATTATAGGCTGGATCTGCAATCTTCAAAATGGATACTTAAATGGATTATTTGACATCTTTTATGTTTCACAACAGTGGCTTGAATTTACATTTTGCTTTTTTGGTTCAGGCAGTTTATGAATTACACTTAGAATAGGAAACCGTGAGGGTCGAATTATGTCGTTTCATTCAACACTCATTTGTTAAACTAATATATTAGCTTTTTGTGTGTGAACATAACACTGCTGATCTTTCCTGCTGATATTATTACGCCAAGTTTTTTACACTGATTACTACAATTTCCCTCCTGATCACCTCTTTCAGAGCTCAGCCCTTTTAGACAAGACTCCTCTTCAATCTCACTCTAGAATAACCCTCAGTACTCCTAGATCCCTGTTTTATTCTGCATTTCCTGTTGATACACTTTTGTGAGAATGTTTATGTCAACGCAGCTTTATTCATTCTAAAATAAACTCAGCTATTATTCATCGACTTTTAAATGTGGGACTGGCTTCACATGGACCTCACAACTAGTTGGTAAAACCAGGAAAAGGCTCATATAGTGCTGAATCACTGCATTTGTAAGTAATTATTCATAAATAAGGGACATATGTATATAATATTAATAATATTTTATGGAGTGGGGGTAGGATTAAATAAGTTCCACTTCTTCCCACCTGTTTTCGGGCATGTAAATGAAACTATTGTGCTGTTCTTCTGTCTAAGATTGTTATGATAGTTGATATTTGTATTATTATGTATCTTGTGCTTGTTGCATATATGTTAAATTTCATTGCATGTTTGGAATCACTAAATCAATCAAATCAAAATTATATCTTGTATTCAGAATTTACTAAAGAGACAAGGTCCACCGGCAAAGAATTCCTTGCATGTGTTTATGTACTTGGTGAATAAAGATGATTCTGATTCTGTCTGGAATGTCCTTTAGTCTGTTTCGTCTATTTAGTCCCTTATGTCTTACCACAAGAATACCAATGATCTGTTTACGCTATTTGACTACTGATGGTTAGTAGATGTTTTATAGCCACTGGTGAATATCTGCAATATGCACACTTTAATTCAGTAACTTCTATTCCTAATACCTCATCTGTTTAACTTCACTGTTGCACCATTATTGTCTATTTATTGTCTCCTCAACCCCCTGCTGCTTAGTGTTATATTCTATGCGTATAGTTATATAGTTTATTGTTTATAGTACAGTTATATTCTATTCTATTTTTTGTATTTTTTCAACTATGTTCACTTTGCACCGCGGGGCCTTAGAGTTTTGTAATTTCAGTTTTCTGTATGCGACAATAAAGCTGACTTTGACTTGACTTTGACAACTTGCATAACTCACAAACAACAATAACAACATGTTGATTTATTCCTAATACTGAACGCAGTACTGGATTTTGTACAAACTAAACATAGATTAATTTTTTGTTAAAAAAAATTGCCACTTAAGCATAACAAAGTGTGCAAGCTGACCTCCTAAAAACAATGAATTATGTCTGTTTTTCAAGATTTACACAAACTTTTACCAAACTGAGTTTTTAAAGTCACTGAGTAAATATACTACAAAAAATTTGATCTCCAACTGTGCCTTGAGCATCACCATAAATTCTCCAGAAAAATGACAATACTTGTTTACTGATGTTTATGAAGGTAAGATCTGAGGAAGCGAATGGAACAACACCTTTCTGGTGATAAATCTGATGGGGATTTTATTGATGGTTCTGTCACTTTTCTATATGAGCCCATAACTTTGGGTTTGCGTCTGTGAGAATGAAACAAATTCCATTGAAAGTCCTTTAAAGTAGTGGGGTTATGCTCTTTTGAGAGTGACTAACATACATAGTGGGATTGTAGAAAGTTTAACGTCATACATCAAACTAAAATCGAAGACCAAGCAGTGACATCAATAAAACCTTGGAATGAATGTTGAAAACCAGAAGGAGCTGATGCAGTAAAAACAGAAGGAAGGTGACATTACCCTGAACCTGAACAGAAGTGTGAATAATATCAACTTTTGAATGAGGGGTAATAAAAAAAAAAGGGGGTGCAGCAGTCTGAGAAGATAAAACAATTTGCAGAATCACCAGGCGTTAGGAATCACCAAATGAGAAACCAAATAAAAATGACAGAAAAATCCTTGCTCCGTTATATATTGTGGTCCCTGCAGTATATATTTTTGTCACTTTTGATTGCAGTTTTGTTGTGTTTGGGTCCCAGTGTCTCTGGACAGTGGTGTATCATGGGAGTTTATGTTACTCATTCAGAAATGAAAAAGCAAACAGCTGCATCCAGAATGTGCATTGAACAGGGGTATCAAACTCATTTTACTTTAAGGGCCCAATATGATCTCAATGGGGGCGGATCAGTAAAAGAATAGCATCATAAATAATAAGAACTCAGAATTTTTGTCTTTGTTTCAATGCAACTTGAAATTTCAAAAGAAAAATAAATGTAATTTTAACAATATTAATCCTCAGCTTATAATTGACATATGTGCATTATAGATCTAACTGAATCTACAGCGGCACAAAACATTTAATAAGTGGCATAATATTGTTAAAATTTGATGGTTTGAAATTTGGATTAGACATTATAAAAGCCAAGTGGCCTCTGTGTGCATGTGTGCGTACATGTGTGTGTTTCACACAAAATCAGGAAGGAGCTGACTGTTGCAGTTTGACGTATTTAAGTATTTTTGGTCATGGAAGACAGTAGTGAAAACGACAAGATGATAGGACCAATATTTTGGGAGATATTAGTAATTTAGGAATTCAATAGCCTTACAATCACATTGCTATGCCCAGAATGCTTTGGTGGTGACTGCTGGACAAATGCAGTACAGCATGCACGAATACACAACAGCATAAAAACTACCACATCTAGAACCTGTGGGTCAAGGCGCTAGTTATTTATAGGTTATTATGTTATTATTTTACCGGTCTGACCCACTTCAGGTCAAACTAGGCTCTATCTGGTCCCTGAACTAACATGGGTTTGACACTGTTGATCGTTAATATCCTCAGTGTCATTTTTGACACCCCTGGTATAAAGAGAAATGTGCGATTCACTTTAGTTACCATGGCATTTTAATAATAATAAAAAAAAAAGGATGATAAACTTATCTTGTTCTGCGTTTTATGAATTGAGTAACACCTGGAAACATTTAACAGCAATTAAACATAATTCAAAATATTAAACATAATTTCATGGCAAAATAAACCAGACTGGAAAACTAGTGTTAAAAAAAAACAAAAAAAAAAGCATAGACTATCTATATCTGTTTTTGGCCTTCTTTGACTCTTATTCTTGAATGTCCACTGAGACTCTCAGGAATTTTCCTTAGAGTATTATAATGGCTTGAGAATTTCTGATCTTCTGAAACTATGTGCTGGCACATACTCATGTTCAAGAGCCATTAATGGAAAACATACATCAAAGTCAAAGTCAAAGATCAAAAAGGGCTAAATGGAAAAGACTTCACACAGAGCACATGTTGATACAATGTCAATGCTACTTCAGTTTATGTAACTGAATTATAATGCAACATGATGATGCTGTGGTAATGATGTCCCTGTACATGAGGGGAATTATAATATAATATGTACTATCATGAGAATTGTGTGGGAGAGAGTTAATGAATGCAATTCTTTTTTCATTACATATAATTAGATTTTCTGTGAATTTCTGGTGTTAATTTGTGCTGATATAAAAAGCAAAGGGGTTAAAGAAGTATCAGATTATGTGGTGGTTCATCCTTCTGTGTTCTCGTGTTATGAAATGCCTCCAGAGGGAAATGGACAGCACTTGGAGGGCTTCCCACCACCCTGATTTTAGACATGATTATTAAAAAAAAAAAGCATGTGAAAACCCACAAAGAAATATGAAAACTCAGCCAAAATAAAAGACAAATACTTACAGCCAAGTAACATTTGAAGAAAGCAGTGGAACATCCTCTAGGTCGACGTTTACACACGTGACCTCAGTCAGTGTACAGTCACAGGTGTCTGGATACTCCGCCAAGGCTGCACACATAGAAACACTTTATACATATTTATGCAGAATGCATGTCAGTGGTTTTGTGGGATAGAAGGACAAAAACTCACATTTGAGAAGCTCAGTCAGTACAAATTTAAATTAAACAACCAATGTTCTGTTTAACACATAAAGATCCAAACAACCACTGTTGATCAAAAACATCTACTTATCTAAAATGTTGAATATGTATTGATCCACTAATCCTAGCAATAACTGGTGTAAAATACAGTTTGTCGTCTTTTCATGGTCATCACATATGACCCATTTGGGCATTCAGAGGCTCCATAGTTACCGTGGAAACACCATCATCTTCTACAACATTGATTCACCAGTAAAACCCATGGAGTTGGATCAATGACAGTGGATGGACACACTTCTTTTTATGTTCAGTTAGTGATATATTTTCTGAAAAAAGACTCTGTTTCTTCAGTTTTCTCTGTTTCTGACATAATAACCCTCAACTTTAACCTGAGTTTTCATAAACATTTACATGATCAGTAAATTAAATATCAGAAAATACATGATTTACACTGAAAAAATGCTAAATACAGAGTACAATATAATAAATAGTGATAAATCAATTAAAAAAGATTAAATAGAGAAAATTCATATAGGAACTGCTACAAAAGTAGCACTGGGTCTTCATGGGTTAAATTTGTGGTTTCTCTTTCCCTTTTGTTCACCTTTGTATTTTGTTTCTACTTATGTTTGAAATAATCTTCAAACTAAAAAACAACAACACCTAACTCTTCACTTTCCCTCTGTCATATACTAAAGGCCATTATTCATTAGAAAAGGCTTTTGCTTAACCCTTCACAAAACGTTCTGTGCTGCACAGCTCAGTCTATCCAAATATCTGCACATACAGAAATGTCATGTATGTAATAACACACATATTTAGTTGCATTAATACACAGGTGCACTTACAACACTCAGTCTGTGAGTTAAAATCCACTGGACCGGCATTCTTCGGTTTTAGATCAAATAAGTATACCCAGCCGATGTTGTCTCCTGGAAAAACAAACAAGGCAGAGTGATGTGTACAACACACACACATAAATCCAGGAAAAATAGGCAATACAGGCAATCTTAGAAGGCTGTCATCATTACTAGCAAAGAAACACATTACTGCGCAGAAATATCAGTGTGTGAAATGTGTGTGTGTGTGTGTGTGTAAATATATTTATATATAGCAGAAGTGGACTCTTTCTGTCAAAACCTACCTACCCATAATGCAACTCAAACACAGAGAGCTGGGGATTTTGGTGAGTTTTGGTTGTTGCTGTTGATTTTCCAAATTTGCACTTAAATTACACTTAAATATTGCGGATTTTTTTTTTTTTTACCATGTTAAAGAATCCCATCCAAACATTGAACTGCTGATGTGTTTAGTCTGTAGAAATCACCTTACTGATCCTAATGAATTTTTTGTTTAGGTCTACTATAACACTGTATCATGTCTTATTATTACCTGAGATATAGAAACGTACAGTAACAGCCATGAGGATTTAAATATATTTTATTGAAATTGAGGTCTACAGTCTCAGTAAAATAGTTTCATTCCCAAAACATGTTTTACAATATTTCCTTTTTTCACCAGTTGGGTTACTTTTGGAAAAACCATTGGACATGGATTTTATTAAATGCATTCAATTCTTACGCTCATGTGAGTTTTTCTTTTTTTGTATCTTCTGGTTAATACTGTAGCTATTTATGTGGTCTTTTGAAGGAACTTTGTGAGTATTTTTCTTAAATTAAAGTCAGTTTCAAGGCTGAACACTGAGTTCCCTGAAGATATTTTATCCAGTGTCTCAAGCTTCTGTTTGACTTGAAGGTGTTGAGAAGTTTACAGGGAAACAGTTCAGATTCCAGGAAGCTTTGGGGTCTGCACCTGTTTTCTTCAGGCAACCATGTTTACAAAAAACATTTGTCATAGCAAAACCACAATATTTAATCAGACATTCAGTATGTGAGCAAATTTTACTCACAGTTTTACTGATTGCTATATCATTTTCAACATGTGAAAAGTATATGTAAACAAGTGGTGCACAACAAACCTCGCCCCTCACACATATTTCGCCCATTATAAGTAAATGGGAAGATTTTAAAAAATCCTAAAAATTTGAACTTTAACCTACCTTTCCCAAAATATAATGAAATCTATTCTGGGTCATTGACACTCTATAAACCCAATTTGGTATGAACTGAGCCAATAGTTTTGCTGTTAAAATGTTAAACAAACAAACAAACAAACAAACAAAATTAATACAAAGGGCCCAAGTTGTTTTTTTCCATGTAGATTTCATTTTCAGTAACTGTCTCCATTAAATGTCAAGCAAATTTGAGGAAAATATTTGATAAGATGCAAAAATGCAAATGTGAATGATGTGAATTTCTATAAACTAGTTTGAAGCAAATAATATAGGCTACATTGAGTCAACAGTAGGTGGTGCTGTAGGCTACGAAACATGTGGCTCTAATAAACAAAGTCAAAGGAGCAGAGCCTCCTGTTTTTAATCTAAATTGGGTCAGTCCACACTTCTTGCTACGTCATAATTTATTCAAAAAGCTGTTTCCATTTCCTGTATATGCGTTCATTTTTGCAACCCCCCCCCCAAAAAAAACAAAAACATTTCAGATGAGTGACTTTTTTCAGATTGAACTTTAACAAATGACCAGCTCCCAACGCAGCAAAAATGTTGCATATTGCACCTTTAAGTATTATTTTATTTAAAAGTGGTTCCCAATAAAGTGGTCTTCATTTTCTACCTTATTCATTTATATAGGCTTTCAATAAAGAAGATGCACATGTATGTTGGAGTCAGTCTGATGTTTTTTAAGGTTAACTTGATGTAAATAATTTTACCCATCCTACTACACACACGGTACTTAGCATTAGCATTAGCACACAGTAGGATAAGCGAGCTACCATTGAAGGTGCTCAGGGACCAACTCTAGATCTTCATCGGCACTGTGGTCAAGGGTACTGACAGGAGAATTAACCAATACGTGCCTGTTTTTAATTTTGTTAACCATGTTTTATGGATGGTGCCAGTCGTTTGTTGATGTTAGCTGACTCCACTTCTAAGATGATGACCTTCTCAGTTAAATGCAGACCAACGTGAGTACAGACTGGTACTGATTTGTGTCATAAAGTTATTTGCCGACCACATTTTGGAACAAAATGTCTCTCGATGCACATCTGCTAAATGTCAGAGATGTGTTTTGATGTTGTCAGGAACACTACTCCAGTGTTTAGCGGCGTACTCCGACGTGAGCAAAGGGAAGTAGGCTACATTAACTGTCAAATTCAGTTCAGGTCAATTTTGGCCTGAGGTTGAATGCACAAATATCTGTTATGCTTTCCTGATAAATGCAAGCACATTTTTAAATAAAGCCAATAAAACTTTCTGTAAACATTTTGGGGTATTTGTTAAAGTACTGTGATTCAATTCTTTTTTTTTTTTTTGGAAAAAAAAAAATCACAAATCTGTAGTACAGTAGAACAGTATTGTTCTTGTCTTTTTGGGGGGTCTGGTAACTCTTATAATCAGAAATTTATTCAGAGTTTAGTAAAACAAAAAAGTTTATGCATTCAGCAGCAACAAAAACACCTCTGTGCTCACTGGGAGCAGCCAGGTTACTGTCTGATTTCATTTGCTGTTAATTCAATCATTTCTACAGTTTTGCACATTCGACACATGAGGTAAACCTAAAACTTGGTTCAGGCCCTACTTTGTTCGCTCTCATGAACTCTCCGCCAATGCAGAGTTCAGCTTTTCTATGGTTTGTTCCCTTAACAAAACCCTCAAGAAGGGTGTTCGGTTCATGTTTGACAGAGTTCACATTGTAATTGAGCTCAACTTCTGCTTGTGGGAAAAACTTTGCAGCCAAATAAATGAAGAAAAGTATTTCAAACACACTTGTATTTCAAGTTATATCATAAGACATATCCATTTTTTTTTATTGTGGAACCACTTACTGTACAATTACAAAGATTTATGTCTTTAGCCTTTTGAAAATCTAAAAGTCTTTAGCGGTTTTGGCAGGTGGACTTCATCACTCTGAGCATCCATGAGAGGTGAAACAAGCTGTGTACCAGAAAGTACAGAACATCAAAGTCTTATTTTTAGCTATCACTCACCAGTCCAGTTTACACATACGGACTTACCACAGTAACTCTCGTCGGCTCCATTGACACAGTCCTTTCGTCCATTGCACTGCAAAGCCTGAGGAAGGCACTCGCTCATGTTTCCACAAGGGAACTGGCCAAGTGGGCATCGAGCCTCCTCCTCTCCCCTGTTCACCACCATCGCTGCTGCTGCAAACAATAATAGAGCCAAGGGGTGGGGAGGAAGAGAGAAAAAACAGAAGCGATTCTGACAGTTAGCATTTAGTGTGTGTAAAACTGTGGACTTTGTGAATGTGGAAAAAGAAATATGAATATTTATCACATGCAATTTTAAGTAGAAGCAGGTGGTTGTGTTATAATATTAAGAAAATTAGAGACCGATTTATGCAGCCGTTTGGTTTTAGCCATTTACTGTGTTAGGTTTGATCGTTCAGCGCTGTAGACCTGAGTATTTTAAGCCAAGCCCTAAATTTTGCTTGCAGAAAAGAATGTGTTCATAGCCAAACAACAGACAATGTAACAGATTGTGTATGAATTGTAGGGGTTGTAATTAAACACTAGCCTGGGAGTACCCATGCTGCCTTGCGCGTTCTTTTCGAACTGCTAGACAGCCTGGAGACCATGGTCGAAATCCTCGCATCGATCTGGGGGCCAATCACAGAACGAGGAGGGACGAAAGACGATGACGC
>JAPTMW010000007.1:22794988-22805003 GCA_029822955.1 Ostorhinchus angustatus
CTGTCGTTAATTAGGCATGTTTCCAAACACTGGGCCAAATGCTACATTCAAGGGACTTCTCCAAAAATCATTAATTCCACTATTAACCTTAATTCCCAACAAAAGTAAACAAAGCCGTCTAGTCCGTTAAATGTTACGCCACTGTTAATGAATGTTTTTCATTATATGTTGTACATTTCCATCTATTTATGTGGAGTATGTGATATTTAGTAGGTATAACGTGGGGAAATTTGGGATAAAAAAAAGTGTGTTTTCTGCCAAAATAATATTACAATAGTTGACCACAGAAAACACATTTGAGTGGGATATGATTGATATAAATATAAACTCACATCGTTTGGTTAAAAGACCCTTGCCTAAAACGCCTGTATTTGACCAAATGCCACAAAATGGAATGAAAGTGGTCCCACACACTTTTATCAAAGTTGTTTTCAGTAGTCAAGGCCAAAAATGTTAACATGATAAGAATTTTCATACTAAACATTAATTGTCACGATGACCGTACATTCATTATTTATTTTGAGTTGAAAGTCTTATTTTTGGTCCTGGAGTGTAGACTGTAGAACCCACTGTTATTTGTGGTGATTTTAGATAAAACCTTTAGAACAGTGGTTCCCAGCCCTGGTCCTCGAGGACCCCTATCCTGCATGTTTTAGATGTTTCCCTCTTCCAACACCCTGAGGGTCATTATCAGTCTTCTGCAGAGCTTGATGATAGACTGATCATTTGAATCAGGTGTGCTGGGAGAGGGATACGTCTAAAACATGCAGGATAGGGGTCCACCAGGATCAAGGTTGGGAATCACTGCTTTAGAAGACAGGGGGAAAAAAAAGCTGAAACCTTTTGTTTTTTGTTTTGGGGACAGCCATGGCTCAGGAGGTAGAGCGGGTCATCCAATAACCGGTTGGCAGTTCGAATCCCAGTCTGTCCAACTAACATGCTGTTGTGTCCTTGGGTAAGACCTCCAGTGCTGCTTCTCACACTAGTGTATGGATGTTTTGCGGTGGTCGGAGGGGCTGTAGGCATGAACTGGCAGCTCATGCTTCTCTCTCCAGAATAGATCCCATTAAGTTTTGGTGAATGTAGGTCAGAGGTCAAAGTCACCAAAATGTGTTTTCACAAGGATAAGAGATAGGGCAAATCAGGTAAAACGTTTGCGAGGGGCGGGGTTTGTTGTGCCTGGCATCACTTGTACTTTATTTGTTTTTGCTGCTTTGCTGTCAGTTGCTTTTCTGCTTAAAAGTCTCACAGGCTTGTTCTCAGTGCAGACTTTTATTTTGGTGCACCCTGTCCGGATGTCAGTGTTAAACCCTTTGACTTTGACTCATGTCAGACCCACAGTGGGAGTTTTTTACACGGCATCAGCAACAGAGGAGACACAACGGACCCACAATGACCATCGACGGCGCGTCCCAGAACCGGATCACAGTGACAGACCTGGACCAGTTCCTGCGCAAACCTCCAGCCGGCTTCTGCGTGGACAGGTCCGGATCCGGTTACTGCGTCCGCACCGATCCGGACAAAAACCTGGTCCTCATTGATGACTTCCACTCATGCAGGGGGAAAGTAGTTTTCCACAACTCGTTGCGAAGGTACCCGGTCTCAGAGCGCATACGGAAACATTTACGCACAAACACCAGATGAATACTAAAGTGCGTTTTTCCTTAAACAGGAAAGTTCGAATGCGCAATCTGTGGGAGTACACCCGAGTCAGGAAGAATCTGCTCTCCAAGAGGATCTACCTACTCATGTCCGTGTGTGAGGGAAACTCTGCACACAGCAAAGACATCAGAGGTGATTCAACTCACTTTTAAAGCATTTTACGCACAAGATTCCAAACGCACGCTTCCCAGATGGCAAATATTTTGGTAGTATTATGGCATACATTTGGCATTTTTGGCCTCCCTGGGTCCGTTTTGGGAACTTTTTGGCTGGATTAGGGGGATTTGGGGCTTTTCTGGGACAATTATGTCTACATTTTGGAAGTCCACAATTTGTTTTGGCTCCCTTTTGGTTTAATTTTGGCTTGCCTAATGAGGGTCATTTAGGGCCCATACATCCTCCCAGAACCTTGCCACAATTGCATGCCAGTTTTGGGTCACATTTAAGCCATAATTATTTTGCTATCTGGGTCAGTTTGAGACACATTTGTGTGATCACTCCTGAATAAAGTCTGTTCTTTTAAGCATGTTTTGTGTGTTTGTAGCTCACATCTGGACGCTTAACTTGGTGGTATGGGTGACTCATCCTGGTTTCCAATTTTGCAGTGGGTGCGGTAGACTGACTGTGGCAGGAGACAGTCTGAAGTTGTTGTTTTTTTTCAGTGCTGAAGCATTTCGTGGTGTCCATTGATGGAAAAGACCCCTTCATCCAGTGGCAGATGGAGCGAGGCCTGGACTGGACGATAGCATCAGTGGCAGGGGAAAGCTACAGAGTAGATGTGAGCCACGTTTAATGTTCTGCTGTATATTTAACATTTATGTAATGTTTTAATAAACCTAACCCATAAAGACCCAAAGCTACTTTTTTGGCAGTTCCCAAGTGAATTTTTCTCTTTATTTAACCCATCTTAAGTTTATCACCATTTATTATAATATTATTCTCTGTATTTTGCACATTTTCAGTGAAAATCGTGTATTTTCCTATATTTAATTCACTGATCATGTAGAAGTTCATAAAAAGTTCAGATTAAAGTTGATGGTTATTATATCAGAAACAGACAAAACTGAAGAAAAACTGACTTTTCCAGCAAATATATCATTAACTGAACATAAACCAAGCGCGTCCATCCACTGTTATTGATCAAACTCAATTTTACTGTTGAATGAATCAGTATTGTAGAAGATGACAGTGTTTCCACGTTCGCTACGGAGCCTCTGAACGTCCAAATGGGTCATATCTGATGACCATGAAAAGATGAAGCTGCATTTTTCACCAGTTATTTGCATGTATTAATAGAATTAGTGGTTCAGAAGTTATTGAATATTTTAGATCAGTAGATGCTTTTGTTCACCAGTGATTGTTTGGGTCTTTATGTGTTAAAGTGTTGTTTTGTGATTGTTAGGTTGACCTGACTGAAGCTCTGGAGAACTGGGCAGAAAAAAACATCCAGATGACCAACAGGAACAGATTAACAGGCATCAAACCTGTCTGGAGAGACGCTTCCTTCACCCTGAAGTACTACACTGATGCTATGTTTGACCTCCCACACTGGTTCGGCTTCAGCAGAAGAACATTTAAGGTAAGTGTCTGGTATTATCTATCAGCCATAACATTCTGACTGCTGGCAAGTGAAGAGGGGATCATTTTGACTACCTGGGATCAAGTAACAAAGTACAAACCTTACTTAAGTAGAAATTTTGGTTATCTATACTTTACTGGAGTAATTATTTTTCAGCTGACCTTTTACTTCTACTCCTTATGTTTTAAAAATAACCTTGATACTTGTTATTTCATTTCGGCTTGTTTTCATTCAGGCATGTCATCATTAAAAAAAATTATCCAGATAAATTGCACCATCCAGATAAAGTGAATTTGATTGTGGTTGGATGAGAAGTATAAACATATACCATTCCCACACCCTAGTGGTTTGTACGCAATCCATCGCACCTGACTTTTTGCACCATTATAATACTTATAGGCAACTAGTCATCATATTTTGCACCTTACAGTTCTATTTCAGCACATTATAGTTATTATCCAGATTCTATCCAGATCTGGGATGTCCTTCCTTAGTCTGTTTTTGGTCGGTACTGACCACTGCAGACCGGGAACACCCAACAAGACCTGCAGTTGTGGAGATGCTCTGACTCAGTTACAATCTGGACCTGGTCAAAGTCACTCACTTCCTTATGTCGCTCATTTTGCTGCTTCCAAAACATCAGCTTTGAGGACTAAATGTTCATTCGCTGCCTAATACTGTATATCCAACCCAGTGAAAGGAACCACTGTGATGAAATAATCAGTATCATTACCAGTTCTCCTGTTTGTGGTCATAATGTTGTGGCTAATCAGTGTGCACTTGAATTTATTTTGTCAGTTCGAATTCTGAATCGTCTAACTATTCCTCACTGTTTACATTTCTCACCATTTAAGCTGAAAATGACTTGAGCCGGCGGTGGATTAAGAACGGGGCAAAATGGATCCTGAGTCTTCAGAAAACCCAATTCCATCCCATACTGGTCCAGATGCTGTAATTATTCAAGCTGATCAGAGAAAAGACTGATCAACTCCCATCAAGGACATTATTAATGGCATACACATGAGATTGTTTGTGAAGATTCAGTATTTTGAAGACATTTTTGGAAATGCATTGTAAGTGTTAAATCTGTGCTGAAGAATACTGTAGACTGTTGTACGTATGGATGTTTATTTTTGACCAGACACAAGTACAAAATCAGAAATCATCAGTTTAACAAATATAATCAGATGATCTGAATTTCCATGATTTAACCCACATTGGACTAAGGGATGAGGAGAAGCGCAGATGCAGCGTTGGTGATGGTCTCCACGTATTCTTTGTAGTCGCTCCCGTAGAAACGCTGCAGCAGGTAGTTGAAGATGCCGACAACTGACATCAACAACAGGAAGGAGAGGATGCGCTTTCCAAACAGGAAGCCTGGGGTGCTACACAGAAATAATAATAGGAAAAAAAATAGAAGATGTAAGAGTAAGATGTCTGAACACAGCAGAAGTTCAGACTGTCTGTTCTTACTCACCTTTGAGAGGTTTGTCCCATGTATCCGACAAAGTACTTCTGCCTGACAACAAGGTACATGAACCCTGCGAACGCGGCTGGAGCTGTGGAGAAAAAATAAAAGGAATGTGAAACCTCTTAACACTGATGTGGTTTAATGTATGCAGGGTTCCCACAGCCATGGAAAACCCCGAAAAGTCTTTTATTCAAATACTGGAGTTAACACTAAAACTTACAATCTGTTAAAGCAGCAGATTGTCCTATACTGAAAAATGTAGTGCTGTCAAACAATTCAAATTTTTAATTGGATTAATCACAGGGTTGCTGTGGATTCATTTCGATTAATCACGATTAAATATTCATTTTTAATTGTGTTTCATTTTGCATGAGCAAATAGACTCAAGAAAGAAGGGATTATATATGCTCTTAACGTATTTATTAAACACCTTCAACAGTTTCAACAAAACCACTTGAAACGACGTTTCCATCTTGGGTTTTTTCATCCTCATATTTCCATGCAGAGGGCCCATGTCCTGTTTAGTGTTTTCCATCCTTATGGGTTGGTTCTGCTGCCTGTCACTACTGGATCAACTGACCATTTGCACATGCGTGATGATAACTCTACCTGGACAAACTGACCCAAATGCATTACCAGAGACGTTCAGAGTCATCCTCTGCTGCAGATGAGTTAATTGTGTTAAAAATTTTAATCAGATTCATCATAATGATGGGTTAATATGCATTAACGCATTAATTTTGACAGCCCTAGAAAAAAATAAAGGTTCAAGTAGGGTTCAAGGTCAAAACATTTACAGAAAAATGACATTCTAGTGAAATTTATCCTGGTGCAAAAGCTGACTGTAAATACATGTTTAAACTGATTTTATAAACTTCAATTGATCTGTTTGCATCCATGAGCAATGTCTGGTATTGAATTCACAAAATCTATCACCAATCAGATCTAGACACTGAAGAGAAACAATAAAAAAGAGTACATTTCAGGTGTTTTTTTTTCAGTTTGTGGAGGGCTTAGGTCCTTGGATGGCTTTTTTATTATTTTTCAAAGATTCAAAGACTATTGTCAATTCACTAGATGCACAGAACATACAGAGAATTGATACTGTTTCTCTCACCTTGTTCAATACCATGCATTAAAAAAAAACAGGTAAAATTAGAACAAGAATCAATGATATAAAGAATAAACTCTAGCAGAATGTAAAGTGTACATGTCAATCTATTAACAGTAGCAGCGGTAGTTTAACCACCTAAGACCCAGGACATGTCGGTAAAGTACACGTTTTGGCTTTTTTAATTAAATAATTGCCTATATTGGAAACATAATGCAACAGTTTTTTCAGATGCTTTTTTTTTTAAATGTTATGGAATATCCTTTGCAGAGGACAGTTTTTTTGTTTTTTGTTTGGTTTTTTTGTATAAAGCTGTTAATTTCTTGTCCACATGTGAGCCCTAGGAGGTTAATACAGTAGTGGTCTTGAGGTGAGGAGGTGCATAATGGAGCCAAACAGCAGCAGATATTCTTAGACCTTCATTTAAGCAGATAGAATCCCTTTGAGATCCAGATGTCTTTTATGAGGGTGACCTGGCCAAGAGGTCAGCAGCATACGCCATGAAAGAAAACAGGTTTTACAGGCAGGTAGGAACAATAAATTAAAACAAACAGTAATAATATTGTAACAGAAAAGTTAGTTTTTTAAAGTGCAAAAATTTAGTTGAGGTCACAGCAATTTAAAAACACGCATTGTCCAGTTGAGTCTTGCTGTCTCGTCCATAAGACAGAACAAAAACCTCAAAATGACATTGTTCTGGTATTTTCAGCTCCACTTGAAGTGTATTCCAAGCTGAAGGTGTGGCAAAGCTAAAAACCCACTTCCCCAATTCAGTTCTAACTTTGGGTTCATTCAAATAATATAGATTACAAAACCGTAAAGAAGATTGACTGGTTGATCCTTGGAGAGAAGAGGATAGGTATGAAAGTGTAGAGCAATTTTACTGAAAATAATGCAGTTTTTCATACTTTCGGACCTCTGTTATAATAATCTTACAAAGTTATTCATTAATTCAATAGTTTTTCATAGTATTTGACATGAATTTAACAAAAACTAACAATTGGTAACAGAAATAGTTGACTATTTAATGTTGAGCACTTTGGTTCATTCATGTAATAGAAGTTGTACCATTAGTCTAGAACGTGTTTTAGTTCATTTTAGTTTTATTTAGTATGTGGTCAACTTTGCTCATTGCGTGTTCTGTACCAAGTTATAGAAAACCATTTAAAAGCATTAAAATATATATAATAATATACAGAACATTATAGTTATCCTAAATAATAATAATAAATGTTTGTGAAAAGCAGATTTCATTTATTATGGAGTATGTTCCTTTTTCTTGCAGTGAATTTAAATGTGACTCTGTCCTTTTCAGTGTAATTGACTCCACGTGGGTTAAACCGTGCACTAGCACAAAAGCATGACTGTGTTATAAACAAAAGCTGATTAATCATTACCTTGATTGAGACACACACCAGCACACCACATCACTGCCAGGAAAGTAGGATAAGCATCCATGCAGTTACGACTGAAAAGAAGCATTAAAGAACAGCAGTAATTACCACATTTCAACCATAGTCACCTGCAATAAGAAACCATGAGGAAATGTTTAGGAAATGCATTGAAATGTCAGAACCAAATGCAACTCAAAGAAGAGACCAGAGGGAAGTAACGGTGCATGAGCTGTAAAAAAAAAAAAAAAAAAAAAAAAGAAACAATGTGGGTTTTGAGTCAGAGAAGCAAAGCTGAAATACAAAGCCAGGAAAAACTGAGCCTCCTCTCTTCAGCGTGGACGGGCTGCTGCAACAAAATGCAATAATTAGTCCAACATGTGACCCAGACACTCAGACTTTCTGAAATCCATCAAGTCAGAAGAGTTTGGAGTTTGAAAACTGTGGGTTGGAACCTCAGGACGGGTCACAAACAGACAGAAATATACTTGTGTTACACCACTTCCTCCTAATGGTTCTTTAACTGATCAGAATGATGTGTACTTTTACTTCATTTGAAGACATCATAAGCCAAAAAAAAAAAAAAACTTTAGAAACATCTGATAATGCACTGATGGGGCTCTTCAATCCAGCGTTACACATGAAAAGACGAGTGCAACAGTGAACCAGTTTCTTACACATTTATACGTTAAAAAGTTGCATGAAGTTTTGACACCATCTGGTGAAAGCTGCAGGTTTGTGCTTTATTTCAAAATATGAACAAGTGGTTTGAATATCACACCTCAAAAACAGGAAGTGCGAGGTTAACAGTGGGCTTATAACACAACGGTTGTTTTGGTAATAAACTTCTTTTTTTTTTTTCTTTAGCTACACTATTAATAATGATAAACTCTATTATAATAATAATAAACTATTATTAATAATAACAATAATAATAATAACAAATATAATAAATACAAGAAGAAGAAGAAAAGTGACGCATTTACTTGCTTTGTCATTTTTTCTGTTAAAAAAAGGAGGTAAATGTTCACATTAAAGGACTGGGAAGTAAAAGATGTTAATAGAAGTTCATCTAAATTATTAAATGTTAAATTGATGATGGAAATAGTTTTAATCGACAAATAGGATACCTCTGATGGTACTAATTACACTGGTCTACAATTTTTTTCTTTTTTTTTAGACATTATCTGCCTCAGAGATTAAATGTGCTAAATCTTACATATTTTAATAAGATCAATTAGAAAACAAATGACAAAAGTGCTGATTCACTGATGTTTTCAAGTGTTAACACACATATTTTTATGCACAGTTAGACTTATAGATCTTCCACTAGTAAAAACCTGTGAAGTGAAAGTCTGATAATGTGCAGATAGTGTTTTGAAGTAGATCTAGTAGCTCTGAGTCAAACATTCCTTTTGAGTAAAACCCATTTTCTTATTATTTCTCAGAATTTCACATTTTGACCCCAGACTGTACCTTGGAAATTGCAACCAACCAGCATTTTTGGTGGCTCAGTTTTTTTTTTATCAGTGGTTCAAACTTGGTAAAATGACACTACTTTTATTCTGAATGCATTTTAGTCATACACCAGTACTATCTGACACTAGATGGATCCAAAAATCCATATGATCAGTTCATTCATACATTTGTTCAGGTGAAGGTGTGTCACACAGAAGCAGGGGGTATAAAAAAAATGTTGTCATATTCCAAGTAAACATTCAAATGATCTGTGCAACAAGTCATTTGATCTCACACACGTCTGGGGTTGTTCAAGCAAATGAGGAGTGCCTTGTCACTGCATGAAATATTTGTGGGGATGTAAAACCAAATGGAAAGTTGATGCGTGTTATGGTAAGATATACAAATAACACACAGTTGCTCATTGTTTTGCTGAGTAAAATACCAGGCTGACAGGAGTAAGCAGGAAACTGAGCTTCAGTAGAAAATGTATGAAAAAGGGGAACTTACCTTGCACAAGACAATCGTTCAATAGCAGACGCATTCGAGTTATGGGACATACATTCCCTCTCTATCTTCTGGGTGAAGAGCACTTGAAGGAGAAAGAAAAGAGTTCAAAACATTTTTTAAACTGGTTTTAGAGCCTCAGTCTAGTTTGTTTGTGAAAGTCATCCTTCTCACCATTCTGAAGAACACTCATCAGTGTGACGATAACCAGCAGGTAGATGTGTTCGATCACGCTGATGGACTCCATGACCTCTGAGCGTTTGAGCTGCAGGAGCAGGTGGATGAAGGCTCCGAGGATGACTGTGTGTCACTTTCACCTCCTCAACCGCTTTTTGGACTCAGCTCAAACCCCAGAGCTAATATGTTTCTCTCTGACATCACAGATGACCCATCCCACCTCCAGCATGTACGCTTGTGGTTTCCTCTTTATGTAAATGATTGTCTGACTTCATACAACAGGACATAGAAGTTTTCAGTCACTTCCTCTAATGTGAGCATTTGACAATTTTACTAAGTGGGCTGTACTCACACATTCATGCAAGACTAAGATATTTAGATTTGATAGCAGGGGTGTCAAACTCCTTCTAGTTCAGGGGCCACATACAGCCCAGTAGGTAAAATGATAACAGTGAAAAAAGTACAAGTACATAATGAGAATATTTACATTTACAAAGTATGCTTTAAAAAATGAGAATAACATGAACAACCATGGACAACCTGAAATTCTTTAAGACAAATAAGTGCAATTTTAACAATATTATGCCTCAGCTTACAGGTCACAGTGGATCTACAAAGACCCAAAACCTTAAACTTAACCCAAAAAGACCCAAACATCC
>JAPTMW010000007.1:23047345-23063806 GCA_029822955.1 Ostorhinchus angustatus
CATTGTCCTGATAGAAGAACCAGTCCTCAGAGTTTGGGAACATTGTCAGAGCAGAAGTCCAGTAGTTTTCAATAGTTCTTTTTTGAATCCAATTACTTTTGCAGTACTAATAGCACTGTTTTTGCCACCCAGCTAATCCTATTGCAAGAAGTTAGTGATAGCCACAATAGTGTTTTTAATACTTCTGCTTCTTAAATAGGACATGGATCAGGTGTTTATTCAGTAGAATAAGGTGTGCTTGTGTTGGAATTCAACAGACCCAGGAATGGACTGGCTGTCATACATGCAGATATGCTGATTTCACAGGAAACTGCAGTGATCTCTTATTTTTTTTTCCAGAGCTGTAAATATAACCGACTAACATGCTATACCGTTCAATAACAGGGCAGTACTTTGTGTTGGCCACAATGTTTGTCTTGATCTATGAAGACAAATATGTTTTTTTTGCAAAACCCTGAACAGGTCAAAGGTTTCACCTGGCTCAACTTTTTGTAGGCCACACTGCAACTGCCAGTCTACTGTATAAAAATATATCCCGGTTACATCAATTTGTTGTATAGCTTCATTCTGTGTTTTTATTCTACACCAAGCAATAATCTAACTGCCATGACGTGAAAATTGTAATCTGTAGTAAAGTGTAAAAAGTGTAATAATTTGAACAATCGTCTGTCCTCGTATTGTCACAATGTGCTGTTTGGACCTGCTTTCAACCTCATAGTTCTTTTACTGAATCTGGAATTTCTACTGGTATTTCATCATGGTGTTGGTACCAAATGCAACATTTTCAGACCAACATGGCGTCTTTGTTGGCCTCTCTTAGCCCAAGCATGCAGACTCAGGAAGTGCTGCTAAATTTCAGTTGAAGAAAACATTCATCTGGTTGCAGCTGGTGATTAACAATCCATTTTAGAGTGTCATTCAGTAATGTAAACCTGCGCTGTATGGATTAACCATGTACTTGTCATACAGAGCAGTAATATTGCATGATTACATTGGCGTAATCTATGAGCAGTGCAAGCCAGCACAACAACAGCACACAGCTTAGAGAGGCAGTTTACCTGGAGGAGTTTGTTTGCGTTGGTCACAGTGGGGCAGCGTTACATGTCCTGTATGTCATCTGTTGTCTCTCCATTCACTCTCTCTGCTCTCCCTCTCTCTCCTCTCCTTTGTTAAATAGGGGATTATAACATGGTAATGAGAACTGTCAGCCTGTTCCTGTGGTGATAATGGAGTTCAGAGGTGGATGACATCGTCTCAATCATAATGGAATTAAGGAGGGCTGAGAGAGCACAGACTGAGAAGCACCGGAGGAACGAAAGGGTGGGGTGGTGGTGGTGGGGGGGTGGAGTTTAGAAAAAGGTTAGCAGAAAGGAGGAGGAAGTTCAGAGAGTGACTGGTTTGTGAAATGTATGTTAAAATTTGCTCAGTCATTTTATTCAGTGCATGAACATTGGTCCTGAACTATTAGTGGGAAAATGAGCCACTGACAAATATAGTTTTGCTGAGTAAAATTATCAGATACTTTCCAGTCGCAGCTTGCCCAAGTATTAACATTTGACATTTTTCTCTTCCATATCAAAGGAAGATCCAGTGCAAAATGTTTAGAGGAATCTATTTGAAGGCATGGACTATAATGTAAATTTTTTTATTGGTATATTTCCATCAGTGTTTAATCCCCTGAAAATATGGATGGTTATGTTATCATTACCTTAGAAGGGCGTACGTTTCCACTGATTCTGCAGTGCATGTCACTGTTTGTATAGTAATCTGAATGGACAAACCACTGGAGAGAGGGCTTTTCATGTTTTTTAACAGCTGCTGTAGGTTTTCTGGAAACGAGGGTGGAGCAAGGGTTAGTCATTTGCTGCTGAGGCCTAATTGGACTATTATCAATGTCCAAAATTAACTTTTTGACTCATCAGCCAAAGGGGACTGGTAGCTGGAAAAAATAACCAATTGGCTGAATCTATGCACATTTGATTTGTTTTAGCATTTAATTATTGAAAAATGCTGTAGTACACCAAGTTCAGAATGATCACAGAGGTCCTTGGGGATCTGTTAACCTGATAAGAGTAATTCACAATTTTGACATTTTTTAAATATTACTATGAAAAGTAGAGTATGTGAAATGAATGGGACATTGTTAATTTTCAAAGTGAAACTTTATCTCATTCTGAGTCTAACTCCAGCAACTGTGTGATTCTGAAAGATGCTTCAATGTCATAAAGTGTCCAAGAGTGTGGTGTACCGTTATTACTGTGTGTTATTTTGGAATCAAACTGACCCATCAGAAAATAATCTAAATTTGACAGACTCTGACTTAAGTAGAGGCAGTAACACTGCTTTTTTTTTTTTTTTTTAATTCCATGACATAGAATTTAACTGTCTAAATATTTGACTCATCAAAGAAGGGAAGGCTCAAAAAGCTTATAAAATAGCCCGTTGTCAAGTGTGTGTGAGTGCTAAGTCACTGCTCCGTCAGTCAGGCATGGTCAGGGACATGTTGCCTTCTTCACTGGTTGTTCCAGTACTAGTAGTGAAGCAGACTCATTGTTTTGTCTGATTACTTGGGCTGTGATGGGCTGGTCACTGACTCCGTGTAGCAGACACCAATCTAAGATGACACATGATTGGCCAGTGCTGGGTCGCGTCCCTAGGACAATGGTGCAGTGCAAAGCTGCTGTCTGCAGAAACAACAAGCGTGAACATGTGTATTCCACTCAATCTCATTCACTGACTGCTATTTGTTTACTTGCACTTGAACACTCAGAGTCAAGGATGGTCATCACTTCCGGCCGGCAATGGCTCCTCCCCATAGGGTTTGCCCCCCGACATAATTCACATAATAAAAAGGTCCAGTGTGGTGTATTTATGGTGATTTTTTTTTTTACTGAATTTATGCCTCTCTCTCTAATAATTAATACACAAAGCACAATTAATGTCGTAAGCATGACCAGTACAGGTACACTTTTAGAGTGATGGTTAAAATATGCAGTTTGACGAATATACAGAATGCAGACCTGCTTGTCAGGAAACATGAATCAGCTGTAGAAAAACAGTGATGCACATTTTCCTCCTCACATTTCACAAGCTTCTTAATATTCTATATATATTCTACAGGCTGAATAGAATTAATGGTCACTGTCCCAGACATTGTTCTTTTTTAAATATTTGGGTTAAGGACCGTTTAATTTGGAACATAGCTCCAAATTAAATAGAACGTAGCTGACTCCAAGTCTGCAGATTTGGATGTCTTATTCCTTCCTTAAAATAAAAAAAAAAAAAACATTTCCTGTTCACTGTTCCTTAACAGTTGATATATTACCTGAACATGTCCTGATGTACTTTTTAATATTAATCATTGTAGGCCAGGCTCTTCACCTTTTTAGCACACCAGTGAATGCTCCTCACTTCAGTAATCCTGAATGAAGTGTTTAGGCCTTGAGCGTGACAGGAAACATGAATGAGGAATGAGTGTGTTTGTTGTGATTTAGAAAGTGGGGCTGGGTGTTAGCCAGCCTGTTATGACATTTATGTCACTCAACTGTGACTTGGCAATATCCAAGAGGTGTCAGCTCTCTGCTGTCTTAGATCTTTACTGCTTATGATGTGATACCAGTTCACATTATGTTGAGTATATCCAGAGGGGATTTTACACTTTACACCATGTAGAGACATTTCTAAAGGCTCTTTTCACATTTCTTAACATGGATTTCTTTTTTTCTTCTCCTTGCCTCATTTTAAGCATATTTATCTACCTATGTATATGAGCTATCTATACACAAAAATGTAAAATAATTCTCTTTGCCTGCAGATGTGATTGGGGTGTGTAAGAGTGCCGAGGATGTTTCCCGCATCACCACTAAGACCAGCAGAGAAGTCTCCAAGAGGGCCCTCAACTTAATAGACACAACAGGCAAAGTGGTGACTGTGACTCTGTGGGGTGAGGAGGTAATAACTATAATCTCTTCACACTCTCCTTCCTGTCCTGCTCTCCATCTGTATCCAGAGGTGGATTTGCAGTTTAACATGAAACTTGTTGAGCAGGTTTTAATCAACACAGTTATAAATTTACATTTTTGTACATTACACTGGTGTCGTAGAGAATGAAAGTTTTGTAGCACGTCTGTCACAATTAATTTTTTATTTATCTGTAAGCAATCGCATACAATAACAATGATTTAAATTAGACTAATTGAATTAATTTTACATTACAACGCATTGTTAAAATGAAAGATTTAATATGTTGTTACCTAATCCTGTTCACTTTAGCAGTGTAAATATGTTAACATATCAGGGTTTTCCTAGGTTTAGGGGTGGGAGGGATTTTATCTTTAATTTCACTTATCTCCTATTATTGGTTTTGTTCAGTATCATTACTTCTATCAATTTTATATCATTGCTGAATATTTTTTTTGTGATTATGTGCATGCAGATCGCTTTTCTTATTTTATTTGTTTTATTGTTTACATTTTATTTGAATTTTTGTCAACATGAGTAAAACCTTACACTCTCTGTACCTCTGCTCTGCTTTGCTGTCTCTCTGTCAGCCCTGCCCTTAGATGAATACACAGGATCATACATGACAACATTTTTTTCATTCTGCAGAAGTACTGCAAGAAAACATTTACTCAGTGGTTGGGGAAAGAGTTTAGAAAACATCCAGATCCTCACTGCACACAAACACATGGCTCTGTCTTGCATACAAAACCGTACCAAATGGGTGCTTCTCTACTAAATTCAGTCATCACTGAGCATGTGAACATAAGTGTCACATAGTACGCTTCTGATTAATCATGTGATTATAAAAGTGCCCTTCTGTGTATGTGTATCCATGTCGGTACATGCCTTCATGTTCACATCCATATCCATGTGTGTGTTCTTGCATGCGAAGAGGTTTGATTGGGTTTTCTGGGCTGTAAAATTTGGATCAGTCAAATCATTCCTGTGACCTTCAGGAGTGTTTTGTACCAGAATCCCTGATTTGAGACGGAAGGCTAAATAACTCTCGAATGTGCATGAAATGGCACTATTCTTCTCTAAGCTCATTCAATCTGCAAGGGCTAATCCCTCCTCTTTGCCAAAATCCAAAAATGACTTTCAAATTAACTTTTAGGTTGTCCAATTATAAAAGCAAACTATACTGCATATTACTTTCTGGTCAGCCTAAGCTGCAGTCATAGAGTGAACATACAAAGGACACAAACACTACCACTGCCTCTGCAATCTCTTGTCGCTCATCTTACGTCTTCTTTTTTCCTACAGGCAGAGAAGTTTGATGGCTCTGGGCAGCCTGTGGTTGCCATCAAAGGAGCTCGCTTGTCTGATTTTGGGGGCAGATCACTCTCTGCTTTGTTCAGCTCAACAATCATGGTCAATCCAGACATACCAGAGGCGTTTCAATTGAGGGCCTGGTGAGTCACTCTTGAATAACTAACAGAAACTTCACAAACAAACAAAGTTGTCCACACGTTGTAGAACACAAGACTCTGATTACAAAACACTGGATGATATCTCTGTCCTGAAAATACTAATAATATGTACATAATCATTCTGGGCTTAGAGCATGCTCACACACTTGTCTTTCTTTGTAAGGATAATGCATTCCTTTTCCACTTCCTCAAACCTTAAAGGGACAATGTATAAGATTTAGGGAGAATTATGAGTATCTAACTGCAGAAAGGAAATGTAATAGTAATGCGTTTTTTTTTTATTAGTATGTAATCACAAAAATAAGAATTGTTGTGGTTTTGTTACTTTAGAATGAGCTTTTTATATCTACAGATGGAGTCTTTCATGTTGCATCTTTCTGTTTCCAGAGCAGCTCAGAACATATTTCTTCGTTTCCTTATGTCTAAATTTATACCAAGTTGGAATCCTGCTTTAAGGCGCATTACCATCACCTACCCAGTTTGAATTTATATGAACCTAATACTAACAAAACAAAAACTGACTCTTATGTGGACCTTTAGTGTTTTCTGTGGCCACCACAGAGGAGGGTTACACTGCTAGATGTCACTAAATGTTACACACGGAAACCTTTAACTATATCGTGTTTATGAGCCACAGAGGTATCTGCGTGCTCAAGAGACTGAGGTATTTGTGGAATTTAATCAAGCTTGTGATCTAAGTTGGTTCAAGAATGCACATTTAAATGCATAATTTCAGCAAGCAGTTATATTTAAATATCACATCGTTGCGTACAAGCAAATTGTTTTGCCACTGTTGGGTAACTAACGTCAGATGACTCAAAATAAAATCTTCAAACCATGTGGCAATGAAATGATTTTGATTCAGTGATATTTATTTTGGTCATTAAAGTTGATACTGGCATCACACATGTTATTTTTGGGAATGTTATAACTTAAGGCACTCAGAAATGTGCTTTCTGCTTTCTGCACTTACCTCTAAATATACAATTGCCTCCAAAAGGGCTATGTCAGTAAGTTGTATAGCCTTATACTTTGCGTTCTTTCATTTTAACCCTTTTTAAGGGTATAATATGACTAAATCAGTATAGATATATGAAATCCAGGACTTAAAATAGTTAAATTATCAACACATTTAATGAAATCTGGTGCGAGTTCATCTTAAACTTCCCTTTGGAACTTGTGCTTTTCTGGTCCTTTACTTAGTTCTAACCTAAACTGTAAAACTCAGTTATAAACATTGAAAGAACTGTGAACACCAAATAAAATATCCTCAACTGTGCAAAGACATTGAGTACATATACAGTTTACGCACCAAATCCTTGTGGTCACATGTCTAGAGATGGGTGGCATGTGCCTCCTCCGCACCAGTGGGACTCCAGACAGGATGTAGATGGGACTGGATGGAGGGAATATTAGAAAAGAAGACCGTGGATATTTCTGGATTTCAGCTGCTACTGTACGCACACAGAGAGATGGGAGCACGGTGATCCGCATCAAAAGCTGGGTTCTTATTAGCAGTTTCTGTGGAGGGTTTGAAATTTGACTCACTCACTCATTAAGACTGTTCCCAAGTCCAGCCACCGTTGAAACGCAAATGCATATTTTTTTCCATGTGAACATAAGAATGGTTGAGTGTGCATGTGATTGCTTGGTTGTTACACTGAAAGCTATTCTCAGCTTGAAAATTGCATTCAACATACAGTACCTAAGGATAATGAGAAGAGTGTATAAAGGAGAGGGTTTATTAGTACCTATGGGTATTACACCTTTCCTTTCTGATTTATAAATGTGACTAATTGCACCATGAACATTAGCTTTAGCCCCTTTTCTTTGGGTGTTGCATTAGTTTTAGCAGCTGCTTTGTGTGTGTGTGTCGGAGAGTGAGAGAGATGAGGTGCAGGCTTCATTGCTGCAGCTTTAATCTTGGTCTTATTAGTCTCTGGTCAATACACCATCTCTTCCTGACATTCAAAGAGCTAAATAACTGAAAAAAAAAAAGCGTCACCCCTCTCTCCTTTTATTCCTCTTTCCATTCTTCTCTAATCCCTGGCTTTTACCCCTGATCTCGACTGCTGTTTGGTCCTCTCTCCAGTTTACATGCTGACGGCAGTAAACGAATGCCAATGAATGTTATTGAAGGAGCAGGCTGAGTGTTTTCCACTCCTTTTTAACATTTAGCGCTGCACTTTACAAAGACAAAGAATGTCTGTCCTGCTTGTTCCCATGGCCATGTGGTGCTTTGTTGGATTGTTCTGACTAGGCTTGCTTACATAATTGAAGGAAAGTGATGAATTTGGATGATGCCTTGATTAGATTGCTGTGCTCTGTTAGAATATAGAGCAGGAGTCAGACTGATCCATTAAGATGTTAAAGAGAATATTAAAAAGGTAGATAAATGCATAGATGGAGAGACGCGAGACAAAAAGGGAGAAGAGTTTTTCTTTTTTCCATGGGGTTTGACGCAGTGTATACAGACAGAAATGCAAAAGACTGATTGACGTATTCGTCTGTGATGGACAGTCTGATATGAGATCAAATAGATCGCTGGATGCAGATGCAGGAGTGGTTAGTCAGTTCAGGGAATAGGGGAGTATTTCACTGATGGCTATAGATGGTTTCTTCTGATAATAACCAATACAGTCCAGAATTACATTAACAAGGAATAAGCATGTCTGTAACGGATCACAAGGTTCCCTGTTTTTCACTCATAGATGACCAATATAAATAGTTTAACTTTTGCTTTAATTACCTCTGCATGCAGTGATCATTATAATTTCATTTTCAAGCATGCTCTGATTCTATTTTACATATGATTGAGTAAACACACCTTCTTCTTTTCTTTCTTTCTTTCTTTCCTTCGCTTTCTATTTCCCTACACTCTGAATAATGTATGTTTCACATGTATGTTTGCTTTTGTTTTGGTGGATGAGTGTGTTGGAGCATATATTTATTTGTATGTATACGTGACGTGTGTGTTGATGTCCACACTGTAGGTATGACCAGGAAGGCCACTCACAAGACAGCCAATCCCTGACAGAGACGAGATCTGTGGGCAGTGGAGCAAAGATGAACTGGAAAACACTCAGCGATGTTAAGAATGAACACATGGGACATGGAGAGAAGGTGCAGTGCATGCATAATCCTACACATATACAGACAGCTATACATAAATATTAGCCGAACATATGCCAAGATGTTCAACAAATATGGTCAGTATCAAAAGCACTGACATTTACAGGAGACAGGCGAGTGTATTTGGCTGTCTAAAAGGGTCAAGTCTTCCAAATCAATAGAAATGTCAGAGACAGATATTTTAAAATGCAGGATTTCAACAATATAGTTTGCTTGACTAGGTGCTTGAAGAGATAACAGAGAAACATGTATGTCTGGAAGTATGAAACAGCTTTCGTTGATGTCTTTTTCAGCTCTGGGCCCTGTTTAATATCAGATGCTGTGTTTTCATGGACAGTGACAATGTGTCCCTAGCTATCCATGAGTCAGATGTCCTTTTTCACAGATACTTTATCTGTCCACTATAAAAGGAATATTACACAGTATGCAAAAGGAATAATTTGTGAAAATAAAGCTTAGTGAACAGTGAATGTGTTGCTGATTCAGTTTATAGTGAATGAGCGCAGTTAAAGCCCCCTCCCCCCAAATTAGAAGTTGCCGGAGGTGACTTTTTTTGAGGTTGGTTCACTTTTTAGTATTTGACTCATACACTGTAGATCAGGTTGAAATGGCAGGCACAGGAAATCTTCTAATTTATGTTGCAATTTTCGCTGGATCTGTGAGCTGCTTCTTTGTGAAAACTTTGCCTGGTAGCAGATTGATATGTGAGTCATAAAATCCCTTTCTCTCTCGGGCAGTTGGTTGCTGTTTGAAGAAGAATGAAAGAAACCCCTTGAGATGGTGTAACATGAGCATATTGGAGATTGGTGGCAGAAAATCTTTCACTGATATAAGACAACCACAGTAAACATCAGGTTTTGGTGTTGGTCCCACAGAATCAAAGGGTGAGAGTTTTCCCACTGAAGTTTAGCAGTCATACAGGGACAAGTCCATCATGTTGTAAAGGGCCCAGTTGGCTCTTCTTGGCTTCTTTTTATGCTCTTGCTTACTTGCTATTACCATTGTTTTCTGCTACACAGCACACTTTTGGTCATTCCCTCTCTAAAAAGCAGCTGTGAAGAGGAAATGTTTGTAAGTTTAGGAAATAATGGCAGAATTGTAACATAATTTTTCAGTGCAGCTACATTGTGATTATTCCTATACAACAGCAGATGCTTTTCTGTGGATAAGTGAAAATTTGTGATGTTAAAAAACTGACTGCTTCTTCGTCTCATTTGAATGTAAGCATTTAGACAAACACAAATCCACAGTCAGTCTTGCATTCATTGTAAATAGACCAAGCTCTAGGCTGTGTCTTCCTATGACTTCATGGATTAGAGTCATGGTTCTCTTGTTTTAGCTGTGGAAACGAGATAGTGATGCTTGCGTATTAGTAGTACTGATTGAGCAGCTGCAAACTGTTGGAGGAACCGGATGCTCAAATCAAACCATGTACTATTTTAAGAAGTGTCGCTGCATAGAATTATCGTACTTTGGACTAAACGTGGAATGCGTGTAAATTGTATGTGCCACTCACAAATGTCTAATTAATTAAGTTTATCTTAGTCTAGTCTCCCTCATCTCACGTTTAATTAGGAAGCTCTTACGGCTTGCTTTAGATCAGTGTCGTTTCTAATAAAAATTTCTAATTATGTGGTGGAGGTGGAGGAAGCCTATAGG
Source organism: Ostorhinchus angustatus (assembly GCA_029822955.1). NCBI lineage: Eukaryota > Metazoa > Chordata > Actinopteri > Kurtiformes > Apogonidae > Ostorhinchus > Ostorhinchus angustatus. Next base: position 23,057,569 of record JAPTMW010000007.1, read on the forward strand.
GCATAACGTCACCAGAAGGGAAGTCGCATGGATGCAGAACGTGGGACGAGTGAGAGACGGGTAGAAAAGCCAGGCAGAGCCACTTAAACTTCTCGTCACTTACCAACCTGTGTTGAAGGATGGATGGGAACAAGGCCAAGCTGAAAAAAGGAGAAAAAAAGTGCCAAGTGAGGCAACTGAGAAAGAGAAGTGACAAGAGGGTATTGAGAAAAGGATCCGGATAGGCACAGTTAACTGACAGATGTGGGGAAAGGTGGTAAAGGGTAAGAATGTGTAAATGATTACAGCTTTTTTTGCTTTTATTGTCTTCTTTTCTTTCTGCTCTGTATACCCCCAACTGTTCCTGTAATTGAACAGTTTTAAAGGCACTGTCTATCACAGGCTGCAGCTTTGCTAATAGTAATAGCAATAAAAATAACTTTGACGGAATCTAATTTGACATTCTACCTGTTTGCCTCCATGTATGTGCGTGACTGCGTGTGCATGTGTGTTTGTGTCTATGAGCTGTTTCTAATTAATGTGGCTGTGCGCGTGTGTAGCATTTTGGGACAAGCATTAAAGTTGGCATGTGCAGCCACGTCAATTATGTGAAGTAGATTTTCACTTGGTTGCCCTTCCACATACAAATTTTAATTGCATTTAGGTGCCAGAAGGTGACACAGGGATTTGCTGTGATAAGAATGAAAACTATTTTCAAACTGTTTTAGTGAGTGTGTGTGTGTTTTCTATGTGTGCATATGTGTGTTTACATACAGATGTGTTGTATTTTTAGGTAAGACAAGGCTCATAAATTTGTGTTGGGGGATCTGTGCGAGTGTTTTTATGTGTCTGTTTTTGTGTGCAGCGTTAGTCATGCCACTCTTCTAGGTTCTTCTCAGTGTGCTTAAGGTTAAGACTTTGCCCCAAGGCTTCTGCGTACACACTGGAATACAGAAGGAGAGAAAACGTACAGAAGGAGAAGAGAGCGAGATGATGACAAATACAGGGGGATTTATTTAGACTGGTCTAGTTGTTATGGAAGCGCTGTGGTCCAGACTCCGCTGACCTCTCTCCTCACATTCTCAGTAGCATCTGCCAATTCGCCAAGCCCCCCGAATCAGGATGCTTTCTTTTCTTTTCTTCCTGCCACGTCCACCCTCTTACCACCTTCCCCACCCGTCGCCTTCCCACCTCTCCAGCCTCGCAGCTCTCCAATCTGCACAAGTCTGCGAAATGTGATGAGGCAGGCACGCAGGCGGAAACATGGGAGTGGAATGTTGAGGGGGAGAGGGCTGTTGCTAACGGGAGAAATTCTCCTAATTAAAAAAAGCTTCTTGGTAAATGTTTCGGAGGGGTTCTTGCTGTGTGGCATGGGTGCTCGGTAGATGGATGGATGGGTGGACAGATTATGAGTCAGTGTTAGCTACAGGGGAAAGAAGTGTTAGAGACCTCTAAGTATGAGTGACAGTATCTGCAGAGGTCATGGGGACAGAAAATGACATCAAACATCTCACAAAGGATGCGGAGAACATAATGGCCTTTTCACATTCAATGCAGTTACCAAACACTTAACAGAGAGTGGGCTGTGTAATGAAGAAACAGCAGTGCTCAGTCAGTGTGTGTGAATTTGGCTAGCGTCCTAGAGAGACTCTTTGATAGACTCATTTAGGCCAACATTAGTAATGAGTCTGGCCCAGCTTTAGCTTGTAGTTGTTGTTTAGATTGCATTTTAAAGCATTTCATTTTGAATTCTGGCTGTAATTCCAACATCTTGTTTAAGGCCTGCACTCCCGGTAGAAGAAATCCCCTCCGGTGCAGCTAGAAAAAAAGAGAGTTTTTTTTTGTGGTTCCTTGCATGCGTGCACATACACTACAGTATCCATCGCTGTGCGCTTGCCTGTGTATGTTTGCTTACATCAGTGTGTACATGTGCGCATGTAGGCATGTACACGTGTGAGTCTTCCCAATGAGACACAGTTCATCTGCTGTGTGCATTCTTTATATTTATATTTATGGAAATCGAATGCCGTGCTTCTCCACAGGATGAGAGAATAGCCTTTTCCCCCCAGAATTAGCATTTCTTTCCTTTTTAGCTGTTGATTTTACCAGTGTGAGTTCTGCTGCCTAAGGTGCTAATATCTGTTTAAATTACCGCAACATCGCTGCATTTTAATTTGATTCTGTTTGACTGTGTACACTTTAATTTAAATTCATAACTGAAAGAAGTTTAACTCATTGTATCTGTATTGCAAATGTGTAAGTTTGGCTTTTTGCATATAACCTTGCATCCTATTCGTGTATGTGTTGGTCCGTTAGTGGGTGTGATGCAAGTGTATGTACATTAGCACAATTTATGTATTAGAGAGGCAGAAAGAGCTGCTTCCCTCTTGCATCTATTATGCAGAGAGCTCTCATGCTCCCTCTGCTCTCTTTTTAAATTGTTCCAAGATTGTTTGGAAGTCAAATAGAGATGTGTAAACAGCATGCATCAACCAGCTGGACTGACTTGTTGGCAACAGTTCCACCGATGATGCCAAGTTTGATCTAAGTTTATTTTTTATTTTATTTAATGTTTTGTTTGTTTTTCTTTCTTCCTAAGCAGCTTATTCGCATTCTTAAAACTGTTGAAGGATGCCGTGCCTGCAGTGCACATTCAGTTGAAGGACTTGACAGGAGTCGACATTGCCTGTGTTACAAAGTTGTGTTCAAAGTTTAAAGGGGCTGTATGTAGTTTTTTAAAAAAAGACAAAATTTCCAGTAGAGTGTTTAGAATGAGTTGTGAATTAATGCCAAAAATACCATGGTATTGGAGTTTAGAGATGTGCATCCACACCAGCAGTCTAGCACACAGGTGTCAAATATACAGCCCGTGGGCCAAAACCAGCCCGACAAAGGGTCCAGTCCAGCCCGTGGGATGAATTTGTGAAATAAAAAAATGACACTGAAGATATTAACAGTCATTGGTGTCAAAATCATGTTTGTTCAGTGATCACATACAGACTAATTCAATCTTAAGTGGGTCAGACTAGTAAAACACTATTATAATAACCTAGAGATAACATCAACCCCAAATGTTTCTCTTTGTTTTACTGTGAAAAAGTACAATTACATGAAAATATTTACAAGTACAAACTATTCTGTCACAAAAAATATGAAAAACCTTCACAAATATGAACAACCTGAAATGTCTTAAGAGAAGTGCAATTTTGAAGTGAAATTATTTCTGTTACTAAATGCTTTGTGCCTTTGTAGATCCACTGTGATCTGTACATGTGTAACTTATGAGCTGAGGTATAATATTGTTAACTTGCACTTATTTTTCATAAGACATTTCAAGTCGTTCATATTATTCGCATTTTTAAGGAAACTTTGTCGACATCTTCATAATGTAACTCTTACTTATAAACTTTACTTTTGTCACTGTTATTATTTTTCGGGTCTGGCCCACTTGAGCTCATTTTGGGCTGTATGTGGTCCCTGACCTAAAAGGAGCTTGACTCTAGCGCATTTATGTGACCACTAGAGAGAGTAGTGAGTCTCTCTGCAGGTCTCCCATGGTGAGGAAAACTAATGCCACAGGGCCTTTGGCCAAAGTGTCAGAAAGTGACTTTCGGAGTTAAAGAAAGTGACAAAGTGATAAAAACTAGAAGCACTGTCGTTGTTTTACCACTGGGCATAACTCTAACTGAAAAGAATGGCGTTTGATGCTGAAATCACTGCATTTCTTCTACATGGATGAGTTTGATTATGAAGGTTTAAACTGTGGGATTTGGTTATCTTTGCTAATTTCACATTTGTTGGTCCACAGTTGAAACTGTCAGTTCTGAACTTGTTTAGTGACTCAAAAGTGATTTAGTGCAGCTATTGACAGCACAAATTGTGTAGAAAACAGAGGTGATTTGTGGTTTTATTGTGGCTGCTTTTTCTGAGTTAGAATGTAAACTATAGGATGACTTAATGCATAAAGATTAGAAAACACAGTTATATTTTCACAGGCTGTCAAAATGACAAGTACAAAAAAAAAGAAAATGTGTGTGTAAACAATGAGCTTAGGATTTTATTCAGTGAGTGATGTCTGTGGATACATAGCATTGAATCATTGGTGGTTCTGGTGTTGGACTTCCCCCTCTTGTTAAGAGTCTGGAGTATTAATACTACATATAATCCATTTAAAACCACAATATGTAATATTTAGAAATGAAAATATTTCAAAACAGCTAGGTATATGTTATATATTTTGTTGACTAGTTTAGCTATGTTAGGTCATACATATTATGGCCAGTTTCCATTTATCACTTGCCAGTGTATGGCCTTCTTGCTAATATACAGTATAGAGACAGCAGTAACATACTTTCATAATATTTGATCATTCTAATCCTAATTATGTCAATATCTATACTTAAAGAAGTGTCAGAGAATCTTATACTCATTCCTCCAAGTATCTTAGCAATAAATAGAGAACTAGAAAAGCAAAATTGAATCATTTGTTCCTTGTGCCAGTATCAACATTTCCTGAAAATGTCACCAGAATCCATCCATAACTTTTTGAGGTATCTTGCTAACAGACAGATAGACAATCAAACAAACTGCAATGAAAACATAACCTCCTTTGTGGAGGTAAATATTGCATACAGGGTTTATCCCCACGTGTCTTTGACACTTCACACATTGTCCATTGAAGATTTTCTTTAGTCCACAGGAAACATTTTTATGATTCTTGATGTAAAATTTTCTGGTATAAGACTTCGTGATCATCTGGTGTTTTACGCCACCAAGCACCAGTATGAAGCACTGAATGGTTGAAAACTGGTCATCGTACTCTATCTTTGATGTCAACAGTTGCACAAGCGCTGACTCATTCTGTTCTTGCCACCTGCCATCTTGTTCAACTACCAAGGGCAGCCTCCCACATGAACAGCTTTGATGAGGTGTCTTGTGTTCTGGTTCATTCATTGTACACCTTTTGAGACTGTGCTTTTGTGAAGCCAAGACTCTATAGTTCCCACTTTCCTAATTTGAAATTTCTTCTTCACCTTGTTAATTTTGCTCTAAGTCTGTCTACGAAATACTTGTGCATTCTAAAACAACAAGGGAAGTTTTTTTTTTTCTAAAGGCACAGTTTATTTTTTGAGTCCTTCTGGCTCAAAATGGCCTAAAATGAGACATTACATTTTCCAATGACAATCAGTTTTAAATGGACTGAGTGCCAACTTACTCTTTTTCATGGTTGTGGCAGTGTATAATTAGTGAAGGGCTTTGTTTTGTAACAATTAGCAAGAAAGAATTTCTGAGATCAAAAGCCCCTAATTTACTATTGTGGATAAAAGCATGAAGAGGCCAAAAAAGGAGACAACAGTGAGGCCACTTCAAGGACAGCTGAATATAATATCAATTTTTTTTCAATATTTGACAATCATGGATGTGTTAATAATGGAACTGGAAATGGTACCCACACTTTTCTACTTCCCCTTGGGGCCACTCAAGATACTGCAGCCCAAAATGCCCTGTGGTCCAGAAACCATTTCTGCCAACATAGAACTGGTATCCTTCTGTTTTACAAACTTAATTGTGAGCCTTTTGAGCATTTAAAATAAAATGAATAAGCTGAGACACTGGTTTCCAGCTGGGACCAAAAAAATAGTAAGTTTTCCCCTGACCTGAACTGTGAACCATTGTGGGTGGGTTGTATTCTACCAGTTGGAAAGACAAAACAGAGACAACAGCAACAATGAAAAAATCTGGAAGAAAACAGCATGGAAGCGAGTGCAACAAATACTGATTAAACCCAGTTCTTGGAATTGATTTATTTATTAACTGAGTTTAAGGAAATGCTGGAAAATAGGACAAGAAAAAGAAAGCAGGCTGCTTTCACTTGGACACAAGAACAAATAATGAACAAATACAAATTTTAAGAAAATGGGGCGGCTGAAATTTCTAGTAATTGATAAAAAATACTACTAATAAAAAATATATGGTGAGTTTAGAGAGATAATCCCAATACATAATAGATATGATAAACTGAAGCTGAAACTGAAGCACTGTGGTACTGTTTATCTGTCAGATGTTCAAACTGAAGCGCTGTAGTACTGTTTATCTTTCAAATGTTCAAACTGAAGCACTGTGGAACTGTTTATGTGTCAGGTGTTCAAACTGAAGCACTGTAGTACTGTTTATCTTTCAAATGTTCAAACTGAAGCACTGTAGTACTGTTTATCTTTCAAATGTTCAAACTGAAGCACTGTAGTACTGTTTATCTTTC
>JAPTMW010000007.1:23212321-23228746 GCA_029822955.1 Ostorhinchus angustatus
CTTTTCATGGTCATCAGATATGACCCATTTGGACGTTCAGAGGCTCTGTAGTTACCATGGAAACACAGTCATCTTCTGCAATGTTGATTCACCAGTAAAACCCATGGAGTTGGATTAATGACGGTGGATAGAGAAGCTTGTTTTTACATTCATTATTTATATATTTGCTGAAAAAGTCCCTTTTTCTTAAGTTTTCTCCGTTTTGATGCAATAATCTTTGAGTTTATTCTGAATTTTCATGTGCATTTAAATTAAGTATAGGAAATTAAATATAGGAAAAGACATAATTTACAGTGAAAATTGCAAAATATATAGGATAATATAATAATAAATGGAGATAAATCAGTTAAGATAGGTGAAATCAGGGGTCTCGAACTCATTTTCTGTCAGGGGCCACATTCAGCCCGATTTGATTTCAAGTGGGCCGGACCAATAAAATAATAGCATAATAACTTATAAATAATAACAGCTCCAAATTTAGTTTTTATGTTCAGTTAATGATTTATTTTGCTGGAAAAGTCACTTTTTCTTCATTTCTCTCAGTTTTGATATAGTAACCTTTGAAGTTACTCTGAGCTTTAATGAACACCTAAATTAAGTATAGGAAATTAAATATAGGAAAATACATGATTTACGGTGAAAAGTGAAAAACACATAGGAGAATATTATACTAAGTGTTGATAAATCACTTAAGAAAGGTTAAATGGGAACAAAATTAGTATTGGGTCTTTATGGGATAAATTTGGTTCTTCATACCTTTATGTTTGCAAGGATACAGAGTGGAGCATATTAATGCATGAAATGACCTTTAATAAACTGTACCACATAAACATCACCCATTACCACCAGATATGATTCACCAATAGGCCAATGGGAACAAACAAATCATCATTTCCTAATTAATCCAAATGTTTTTCACTGTGGCATCAGCTCCAGTCTAGAAAATATACTAGAATTTTTCTTTCAAACTTTTTCAGTTCATTAAGTTTTATTGCAATTAAATAAAAAAAGGTTTAGGTAACCCTGCTTGTTTATAGAGAAACAGATGGTGGGTGCACACTGCTGCCGCAACCACTACAACTATGACACGACCACAGGTATTTCAATTATTGCTTTAACACAAATGTTACAACATTCTCCTGGTGCAGAGCCACACCAAACTAATTCTCAGGTTTGACTGATTTCACATGAATAGATTTTTAATGTAATAACAGGTCAGAGATAATTCAGCGAGATGAACATTGTGTTACGCTACATGTATCACACCACTTCCTGCTTTGAAACCAAATACTCTCGCTGAATTGCATTCGCACACAATCCACTGGAATTATATGATGCATCTGTTGAAGAAAAAAAAAAAAAAACACACACACATCATATAGTCAGTCCACATGAATAAGGGATTAGGCCACTGCAGAGAGCTTACAGAAAGCCTGGGAAGAGTATTAAACTGATATAAGATATAAAGAATCTATCACTACGACCTCAATACCAAATTGATTTGTGTTAGATTTTCCATCCAAAGCCATTCAGCTATTTTATTTGCCTAAGGTGCGGAATCTGCTGCTTTTGTGAGCTGCTTAGTATCACGCACTATTATTAAATAAAACAGAGTCTGGGGTTAGAATATCAAAGGTTCAGTTTTCTTTTGATTTTCTTTGTGAGAAATCTGTCTCTGCGTGATGGAAATCGATCAAATACACCCTCCATTAATCTTACCCTCACTCGTGTGAGAAAAAAGCATTTTTTAAAAAACTCTTTCTCCCCACTCGCTGCCTCTGCGGGCCCCCAGGAGTGGTGCTCAGTGGGCAGTCTGTGCTAACAAATGCATACGCACATACCATATACGCCTGCACACGCACACACACACGCATTCACACGCTGATGCACACTCTTACACGTGCACACGTAAACACAGAGACACACACACAAACACGGAGCGAGTAATCTGTCTGATTGAAAGAGCTTTCAGACGGGTAATTAAATTTCCCAGTGATCCGCTGCAGTGACTACACACGAATCCGGCTTTCAGAGGTGAGCAGACGACCGAGACCCACAGCAATAACACACACACTGAGAGAGAGACAAACAGATTGGGAGAGAGAGGGGGGTTATATTTCATGTTGACAAGGACAACAGTGAGGCCTTTAACGACCATTAGCTCAACCCTAACCTTCATCTTCAGCGCTTCTTCCATCCCAATGTAATCCAAAAACAAGCATACGCACAAACAGATATATACACACACACACACACACTCATGCTGTTATCGCCGCTGCCTGCCACCAGTGATGACAATAATGCCAAACACAGCCTAAACCGTAAATAAAGCATTTTATAATTCAATTTTTAATGGTAAAACACACACTTATGATGAAACATTTCCCATAATCCACATGGGCAATCCTAACCTACACCTGCAGGTATATGAGGCTCATCTAATTTGGTTATAAATAACAGCAAAAAAAATTACTTTAATCTAAGAGTGTGAGCTTACTAGATTAAAAAGATGATTTAAATGCAATAGCTAGGAAATAGTTTGTGCAAACAATTAAATAATAGAGTGAACTCTCCTGTAAAGCAGTTATAAATCAAAACATTGGTAATGAGGAGGTTACATTTAGACATGTGCTTTTTCTATAAAAGTATTTTATGTAAAGTATAACATTAATGCTTTTCAATGTGCAGGACAATAAGGATCTGCAAAGTCATAAAGAGTTTTCAGCTTTATTGGCCAGTTTAAAATATTTATTGGAAAAAAAACCAAAAAACAACAACTTTATGTTGAAGTAAAATAGTTCCATTACTCACTATATTTTTCACAGAGTAACTAATGACCTGGAAGCTGTTAGTAGGGGTGTGTGATGTCGGCAAATGAAAGTTTTCTTCTAGTTTCTCGATGTTTTGGCTGTGTTTTGTTTTGTTTTTGTATCTGACTAAATACTCTGCATTATTTCATCATTTAAGACTGACATTATTGCAGTTGTGAAAATGTCTACATCAGCTACACTAGACACATTTTTCTGTACATACAGCTGCTGTGTTTCCATTAATTACTTAGATTGTGGCAGCCTAATGTGTCCCGCTGGACTTTTATAATGAATCACAACTGTTTTCACACTAGCAAAACGCCAAAGCATCTGTGTAAATCACACTTACTGTATTTCAGAGTTCAGAAGCTGGAGCCGCAGCACACAAACTTACAATAATTATTTATTCAGTAGCAGCAGCAAAACATCACGTTACACAAACTCTGCAAGTTAAAGCAGAGTAAAACCAAACACTTAATGCAGACAAGTGCTAAAATATCACTGTAAAAAGACTGATATAAACTCAGTAGTCTGGTAATGTGTCCTAACAGCGATGATGCTACAAACCTATACTTGCAACAGTGTAAAATCTTATAATTACACTATTAAATGGGCCTTTAAAACAAATGTTGGCTGAGGAGAAAAGTTTTGACAGTATTATACAGTCCCTCTGAAAAAGAAGATGATATACCAAATTCGGGTCACCGACTAAGATTACAAGAAAGGTAAACACATCCCAAAACTGGTCTCTCAGCTGTTTTTTTTTTAAACTTTACTTGATGTTCACTGAGGGACATGCGTTAAAACTGAGACACTGTATTGAATTAATTCAGCACAATGTGTCAGTAAAAAAAATAAATAAATGAAGACAGGTAAATAAATATATATCTCTAAACAATTGTGTTGTTGAAGTTATGTCACTGTAAATAAGAATAGTCTGTTTTCTGACAGTGATGTGCTTGCTTCTGTTTACAGTAAAAAGAGAGGAGAAAGGGCAAAAAAGTACTCGTGATGAAAACAATTAAGATAAACTTCTGACTGCTATGTTTTTTACACAAAAAGCAAAACTAATTAAGCCTCCATTCATAAATGTAACGCTGAGAAAGACTTTTTTTTTGTTGTTGCTTGTTTGCTCGTAGCAGGTGGCTGGTTTCACTTCCCATATTCATCCTTTCAGGTGAAAATAAATGAGCAGTCATATTCATCGTCTGTTTATAGCAAATAGAGGCCAAGGTACACAATAACAGGCAGTGCTAAATGTAGCGTATCAGTGCCAATGAGAAGAACAGAGGTTATAAAAGCACAAGTGTTTCATCACCAATTTCATCACCAATTGGCACAGCAAACAGGCCTGGCCAAGCAGCCTAAATTAATTGGGGTTTCCCATGTGAGACAAAGGCCAGGGCCCATCGAGCTGCACACGCTCAGTCTGTTTGAGCTCAAAAGACAACAACAGCATCAAGTTGAACACACATCTGGACCAGCCATCAAACACAGTCAGTGTTGCAGGAACTCCTGTTATTTCAGTGTAGTTTTGAAGTGTGAGAGGTTATTCACTCCTGTAGGGAAACTGTCTTTACTTTTCATTGCACAGAATGGTCAGAGTGGAAAGTTCAAAACAGAACAATTTCCCTGGAGCTGGTGGAGACAAACTGCTGTTGCTCAAGGACACGTCAGTAGGTGTGTGTTTGTCTGTGCTTCGTGTGTGTGGGAGAGACAGAGAGTGAAATAGTATATGTCGATCAGGTGATTTTGCTTTTCTCTCTCAGCTGTCAATTTGCCTGGAGTCTGAAAAGGGTAGGTGACTCTGTGAACCAAACACACACAAACAAGCAGCTCTCCTCTTACTGTTTTTTGTTTTGTCTTTTCCTTTTTTTTTTTTCTACACCGTTACTCAAATCTGCTGATGACAACCGCTCACGTCTTCAGCTTCGTCGCCCATCTGGACAGATTGTGCACAATGTACGACTCAACAGTGTGTTTGCATTTATGTGTGTGAGAAGGAAGAGAGAGAGAGAGAGGGAGAGGGAGAAACAGAACAAAATGAAAGAAAGAACATGAGAAAGGAGGCTTGGAGGGGAGAAGAGAGGGATGTGTCTTGTTCTTTCTTGTTCTTTTTTTTTTTTCCATTCCACTGTAATTAGACAGGTCTGTGTGAGCGGCATAGCAAGCAGAATGATAGAGGAGCCATGGGGAGGTGGGGGGAAGGAATTAGTCAAGGGAGACATGATGAAGCCAAATACTAGAACAGTGCAGAGTGATTAGATTAGATTGAAAGCAAGGGTGGCAGGACACCAAATAAACAGCACAATGTTGAAAAGGAGATGAAAATGTGACAGTGATATGACACTCTGCACGCCATGAAAATTCATCCCTGCATTTAATTGCAGACACACAATGGAGGCATGATAATCGGACAATCAGAAGAGACGGCAGCGTGTTGAAACTCTGCCACTACAGCTACTCCATCTCCGGTGTTTATCTGATATCTGATTTCAGCTACGATGTGAAATTGGGACGAGAGAAAGAGAAAGAGAGGACAACAACGGTAGCTGAAGGGGAAGAGAGGTGTGAGAGAACGAGAGAGGTGAAGAGGGGTGGGACTGGGAGCAATTTACAAGCTTGTTAAAATACCACTAATTACCAGCTGGCCTTGCGATATAATGAGTCTACCTGGGAGCTGGGAAAGAACGGCAAGAAGGATAATATAACAGGACAGAAAGGGAGCAGTGTGAAAAAAGAAATGATAGGAGAGAGGATTAAAAAGTGTGGGTGCGACTGATAGAGGTCAGTGGGGTCAAGTGTACATGTAAACAGAGGCGACGAGAGGCTCCAAATGAAATCTGTGACAAATAAATGCACTTTCACAGCCAGACATGACAACAGCCGTATTATGGTAATTTACAGCCTTTTTCAGCTCTATGTTAATATGGTGTTGGGCTGATTATTGATATAGATTGCAACTAATAACTGTTCTCATTGCAAGTAAATATACAGATTATTTTACAGTTAATTGGTTAATAATTTCCTCCACAAAGTAGCATAAAATAGTAAAAATTCCTGTAATGTTCCGTCTACATGTGTTAATTCTAGTCTAGCATAACCAGGCTTTTCTCCATACTTTGTTTTAGTGCATTACCAGTGAGAGAAAGGTCTTATTGTACCTGGTATAAAGAGCCTTCTGGTTGTGCCAGATGCGATCTTATTTCTGGAAAAAAATTGTGTTACAGTCAATGACGAGAGGCAGGTTACATTTTGATCCTGCTTCAGTCATATCATCCTTTATATAGATAGTGTCTGACACTTTAAAGGAGAACTTACAAGTTAAGAATGTCACAGTTTGTTGTAACACTGTTGAACTATCCGGCTGTGAAAACACGTAAATAGAAAGACAACACTGGAAAGTCGTGGAGGTGACTGGTCGTTAACTCTTTCCATCGTTTGTTCAGTCACTGAAACTGATCTCTGCAGCTTCAACATGACCTGACTTCATCATCCTCAAAGAGGAAGGTACTACATGCCTTTGTAATAATGTTTCAGGTAGAACATTTGCTCAAAGAACCAGCCTTATTGCGTTTGCATTCTTCATAACTCTCCATTTTCAGCAAGTAGTTGCAGCTCAGAAGTTATTATTCTTTCATGTAGCAAGGGGGGAAAACTGAAATATGCAGACCGCACAAGGGAGGAGTGGCAGCCTTATTCCAGACTTCCTGTGAACTATGTTCAGATTGCTTTATTTTTAAACCAAAAGGTATTAAATTCAATATCAGAACAAATTCAGTATCAGAAGCTCAAACTCTGCACTCGAAAATGTGGCATTTATTCCGGAAATATGACTCAATCCAATAACAAGTGGTGCCAGGCACAACAAACCCCGCCCCTCGCAAACATTTTACCTGATTTGTCCTCTTATCATTGCAAAAACACATTTTTGGTGACCTTGACCTTGACCTCTGACCTACATTCACCTGAATTTAATGGGATCTATTCTGGACCACTTCGCACTTTTCCTGAAAATTTCATGGAAATTGGTTTAGTAGTTTTTGCGTAAAGTTGCTGACAAACAGACAAACCAACAAAAAAAATGAACCAAAAACAATACTCTTGCCTCCCCTTTGGGGGGGCAGGGTAATAATCAAACAATGAACTAAGTGTTGCAGCTTTGAGGTCATTGAAAGGCCATCAAAACATCACGACAGCAAAGTGCAAGGTCATTTTTTCACAGATACATAACAAAACAACACTTCAACTGACAATTAACAAAACAGAATTATAGTAGATTTGCATGGATTAAATAATTATGCTATTATACCATGTTTGATATAAAACTAAAAAGGTTTCCAAGTGAAGGCGTAAACACCACAAATCAGTAAAATGGGGCATCAAAGACAACAACAGTATTTGCTGTGTCATTTCTCATCTTTATTGGGGAACAGACTTTCTGCTCCATGGGGCGTGCACACTGACCACAAAAGATAGAGATCCACAGGATGGAAATAGACTTAAAAAGGTCAATGCTTACAGCAGCATTGACAGCACTAAATGCAGTGTCCTTGTAGAACATGACAGCGATAAAGAGGAGAACAGGGAGGATCCCAGTATGTTGGTCTGAGCTGCTGGTTTAGCAAACCCTGTTCTTTTTGTGTTGGAGCATTGTTAGGTACGGATGGTCTTTTTGAAAAAATATGTTTCAAATAATAAAAAAGAGAATAAATGTCTTATTCTGGGCTTTTCTTTTTTTGCTCAGTGCGCAGTAGGGTGAAAGAGGACAAATGGGGAGATTTTGCCAGGTGCTGACAGGAGACAAATGTCACAGACCAGATATGAAACCAGGACACAGAACCATCAGCTTACCCTGAGGACAACAAAAGTTGTCTTTACTGAGACAGATAAAAAAAAAATGCAGAAAAACACTTGTGGACAAGGAGATAGGGCTAGTATTGTACCAAAGGCTGTTTAATAATAGAACCACAGATATATAAAACTAAACAGTACAGTAAACAAAGCATGAATACAGTATGTATTTGTTTTTACAGTATCATGTGCTCTGTAAATAACTTTACTTCATCAAAATGTAAAATATATAGATTTATTTATGTGCTTTTTCCAGTAACAGAGAGCTGTAGTTCTACTGTGTACAAGAGGGATCTGAATCTTTAAAAAGTAGGGGAAAATAAACTAGGCTTGCTTAGATAGAAGAGATTTATTAATCTCAAGACCCCTTAAACTTGTGATGGATAAAAAACTGTCATGTGTGTATTAATGATTGGTCTGTTGAAAAGAGCTAGTTACACAACATGCATGATTCATAAACAACATTGTGCTGCCATGTTGATGAGTAATTATGGCTGAGCTTTCAGAAGTAGAAGATGCATAATGAATTTTGGATTACATCAGTTCAGCCACTTGGTGTTATACCAAAAATAAGATTCAGAAAGCCTGGCACTGATACTGACATAGTATTGAGCACGGACTGACCATGGTTATAGAGAGTTACCCTGTATACAGGAAGGAACACAGCGATCTGTTACTGAGGAGAAAATGAATAACCCTCACACATGAACATCACTGCACCAGATTTACAGACAAGATTGAATCAGATTGAACTGCTGATGATTCACCGAATATTAGAGGAGGTGAGGGTTTGCATGCAAATGTATGAGGTAAGTTATTGGTAATCGCAAAAACAGTTATGCATAAATGCATTTTAGTGGTCAGCGGCTTCCAGTTTTGATGCATGATTTCAAAAGACCATCAGGATGTTTGTGCTCCATGCGTTTCAGCTGTTCAATCATGTAACTCTGCAGGAAGCAGCTGTAAACAAAATGGAGCGCTTGTACTTTCTACTCAAATCTGTCATGAAGGGTTTGTATTCAGGGAGGATTTTTCCATGCTGGGAAGCAGATCAACACTTTAGGGTTAAGTAGTATCCATAGGTTGTTCTTCAGCTCTTTGGCATGCTACACCATGAGCACAGGATCAAGGCAGCTCATGCGTCTGACACCGGCACACATCAGAGCAGCTCTCTCTCACTCAATCAACTTTTCGCTGATGGTGGCGAGGCGGGGGAAGGGGAAGGCGGTCTTCACTGACTATGAGCAGATGCATTTCTGAAGATTTTCTGATGTATCTATAGCTTAGTTTGGAACCACTATGTTTCATGCCTTCATTATACTGTTATTGTCACGGTGGTCCAACTTGGACGTTTAAGAGACGTTTTTTTCATGTGCAGAAGTTGGTAAGATGCCCATGTCTGTGTGCCAGTTCTTTTAACTAAAAGGATACCATTGGGGCATCTATCCGGAGTTTCAGAAATGTTTTTGCTGCATTCCAACAAAGGGAAAAAAACTGTGGCTGTGCCTAAAAGGGTGAGCACATGGGGGGGGTCTCCTGTCATGCCTCTTATACACATAAACAGCAGTGGCTTTTAAAGGATTACTGTAAGATGCTGATGAGGTGCAGGGATGGGGGCATTTCGACATTTTCTGCTCTCATGGTGTTTCTGCTGGCTGTGGGGAAAAAAATAAAATAAAAATCCTGTCTGCTTCTCAGCTCTTGCTTTTTTTTCATGGACCCGTTGACACAAAACTTTGAAGGAAATTGTGATGTACAAAACTATCTTCTGGTGTATGAAGCGAAGATTGCCAAGTGCCTTTTAGTGTCTGTGACTCTGGTGGTGTTAAAATGTTGCACTTATCCATTTGAACTGAGTCATAGTTTGAGTCCTAATAGAGCACATGCATAAATTGATTTTTTAACAGTAAAATCCTTGGATAAAGGGACTTCAGATAGCACTATAACAGTAAATATATTTATATATGCTTTGGCAACAGTTTCAGTGTGCAAAACTGGCTCACTAAGCTCTCATCTTTAAACTCTCAAAAGACAGACATGGCAACTTATCACGTTCGATGCTGAACTTGAACTTGAGTAACCTCCACAGTTTTAAATAGGCAGTATTAGAAGTCAGATTGCAAGTAAATGCAGATAAATGGCAGCAACATCTTGAGTTTATTTGGGTATTGTGTCTTCCAGCTTTCAATACTGATTTCTTTGCATCGTTGATGAAATGTGCCATGTGCTGTAGACCAGAGCTGCCAAGACTGATCACCTGTGACATGTCTGGGTCTCTAGTGCTTTGTATTCTTTTAACACCCTGAAAAACTTTCAAATATAGACTGTAGGACTTGGAGGCATTTTGGACTTTATTAAAATTATGACAGCGTTATTTGCTTCATTTCAGATTTCCTCTGACTGAAGTCTGAAACCAGGTAAAGTACAACAATCCTTCTGAATTCACCACTATTGCAGTGTCGTAAGACCATCTTCATCGACGTCACACTGTTTAAACTTCCTCAGAAGACATGACATTGGTCTTTGACAACCTTGTATAGCTGAATGACTATTCTCTGAAGTGGAACGACAGTCCAAGTCTCAAACATGAAAGGGAAGCTGTTTTTGTTGCAGAATGTGAATGTGGCCGTGCAAGTTCAGTGTCTGGAAACATTTGCTCATGAATGCCTGAATATGTCTGAACATTAAGTCAAATAAAAAGTTTGACATAACTGCGTTGATGAGCCAGGGTATCTCTGTTTCTCCATCACTGACCCGAGAATAAAACTCGTGAACTACTGTATCTGCTGCCATGTGACATCAAGTGACTATTTATCCCATTTGTGTTGATGTTTGTCTGCATTAGAGACATTTAAGGTAGAACTTGCCGTCCTACTTTGCATTGTGTTCTGAAGACTTTCTGCTTCAGCGATGTCCCATTCTCCTTTCTGCAGCTAAAATGCAGCGTGATGTACAGGTCATTTTGAAATTCTCTGAGACCATGAGATGGGTTTGACCTTGTGCATAACCCCTGAAATGATGGAATATCTATCATCATCATTATCAACATCAAAGACTTTCTCACAGTGTGCACTATGCTCATTTTGTGTTTCAAAACCTCATGTATTCATAGTGAATGTCTGTGCTCCCACTCAGACATTATAGTCAAGAAACTTTAGTCTTATTACTTTTCTTTAAAACTGGTGTTTGGCCTGCAGCATTACTTGTATCTGTTGCAATACATTGTAGCACTAGGCTGAGGGCATTAAGAGCATACTAGTGTACAACCTTTTATTGACAATGTACAACAACCTCAAGGGTGTTTTCAATCCTACATTGTTTACTCTGGTTGAATTGGTTTCTAATGTTTAAAGGTTTTCCAGTAGAAACTGTGAAAAAGTTTAGTCAGACACTTAACACCTCCTACACTTGGAAAAACCACTGGCAAACACAGCTGCAACTCTGTTGTTTGAGTCGCCTCTATTCCCTGAGTAGACAAAAATAATTGGAATATTTTAGGCAGATATTAAAGAGATCTGACTTGTGGTTTGTAGGATGTTTAGCATAAGGGTAAACTTTGAGTTAAAGAAAATTACAAAGCGGTTGTTTGTGACTAGAAGAGATCAATTTGTGTGCTATGTTTAACTCTGAAATGGGATTAACTGAATCTGAAGAGGTGGAAGTCGTCAAGGTAGTTTTTATAGCGATGATGAAACATGTTTTGGCTCTGTGTGTACTCACGATGTGGATTTCTGGAGGCTGTGTGCAACAGAAAAATAAATAAATAAATCAGACTCGAGGAGTTGAATGTGCAATTTCTTTCTGTTTCGACTCTTGGTTATTGGACAAAGGGCTGTGATGCAGGTGGTTGAGGTCACGACTGTATTGGGTATCCTCTCACGTTCACTGCAAGCACTCTGCCGTGGTCAGTGGCGGAGATCTCACAGATCTGAGAACAGGAGAGTTTTGTCACAGAGGTGGAATCTGACAGGGGTGGAGAAGATGAAGGACAAAAGCGTACGGCTGCTGGAGCTGTGTCTGTTTGGGTGTGGGAGAAATCTTGACACGAGTTACATTTGTCAGTAGTAATAGAGAGGATTTCCACAGCGTGATTCAGTGATGTACAGAAATGGACAGAGCTGCCACAGCTGACGGAATTCTGGTGTATTTCTCAAGTCAGTGAGTAAGAAGCTGCACACTGAATGTGCCAGATATTAAAGATGGGAGCTTGTTTTCATCAAACACACTGATGAGGTGAATCCAAGCACACGCCATTATTCCTTATAGAGCTGCCTTATTAAATATCAATCAAAAAGTTCAATAGAATGCGCAAACATGCCGACAGACGGAAGCAGCACGGCATTTAAGATAATTAAAATGCGTACTGTGCAGAAGGGGGGCTGCAGGAAGACGTCTCAAATGTTACATTCAGTGTAACTGCTCCGTGGTGGATTGTTAAGAATTATCTAAAATTTTAATTTCTGACAGTAAAATTGAATGTGAATCTTTATGTCTTTTAACTGCTTTGTTTGTAACCTTGGATGCAGTCGTATCGTTTTAAACTCTTTCAGACTATTGCAGTACATTTATGGAAAGTATGAAGCACTTTTCAAACGGATTAGCACCAATCAGTATGTTTCACAGATGCAAAAATAATACAAAACAACTCAATGTTATGGGTATGAAGATATGAAATTGATTCTAATTGCAGACATAAAGGTAAATAAACTAAACATAAAAATAATAAAATTATGAATATTTGAATAAGGTCTATAAATCTAGAGAGTAAAACGGAATTAAGTAGAGCAGAAAATATAAAATCAATAAAAACTCAAATATAAATACAACTTAAATTGCAAACAGTTATTACTGCTTGAAGAACAGCTCACAGCTTCCATCCATCCATGCATCCATCCATCCATCCATCCATCCATCCATCCATCCATCCATTACTTTACAAAAAAAGGAGGTGATTTTCCAAATAAAATGATATACAGAAATCGGTGTGGCCTTGTATGAACAGATGCAGATCATTGTAAGGAACATGTGGATATATACTTGAAAATGTGATGTACAAGTCAGGATTTATTTAACAGAATGTGTTCACATTTTTTCCAGGGTCCTCTTCTGGTTTGTAAGTTTTAAGATGTCACGTCTGTCCCTACAACAAATTTTAGTGTTTTATACTGAATACTGATCATACTTGTTTTGCAATTTACTCATTTTACGAATCAATTTTCCCCATTGAAATAAATTGAAATTTAATAAATCCTTTCCAGTCCCCAAAAGCCACGCAATTCCATTTGTTTTCAAACACAGCAGGTAGGTCAGGAAGCGGAGCTCCGCGCAGCCGCATAAGCAACAAAGACAAACATGTCGACCAAGCAAAAGCGGCTGAGTGGAGCTCCGCTTCCCACAGTGCACGTCGCAACAAATTTCCGAAAATGCCCGAGTGACCTACCGGCTCTGTTTGTAAACAAATGGATTGTTTATGGTGCAGTACACTTCAAAATTGTTCACCGTGAGGGAGGAGACTCGGGTTTTACAGATATTATGAAAAACTGGTGATGAAAGTCATATGCAGCTTTAAAACAAAAAACGACAAAGAAGAAAGTTTGAAGTTACGCTGTTGTTTTTTCTCCTTCAAGTCAAACACATATTTACATTCCTACATGCATGTATAGTGTGTGTTCTTGCAGACTTTGCACATTTACCTGTGTCTCTGCAGGCTACTTACAAATGAACGCTCTGCAGTACTGTGCTGTTCTACTACAGCTGTCTTATCATCTCTAGTTTGGACAGATTTTTATTGCCGCTACCTCTCATAGTTTGTCAGCGTTGACATGCTGCTGTGCTTGAGTATGTCTGATTGTGGCGTGGTGCATGTTTGTGACAAAAATAGGAAGAGGTAAAAGGCAAATAATTTTTTGAAGGGAAGACGCTTATTCCAAACAAGTTTGAAATTTGCATACAGTGATAGCAGTGAAATCTTCTGTAAATCTGCTGTAATAATTGGCACCTTTTCATCCGGGACACAACTGGAGAAAAAGAGTTGGTGTACATGCATGCAGATGTTTGTGCTTGCAGATAAACATATGAGTGAATGGGCTTGTCTGCATATCTCCACATTAGCACACTGGGCCTGTTTTGCATAAGTGACTCCCTCCTGCGGCTCTGTGAAGGAAGAAGTGTATTGGGACAATAAAGGAGGATTAGATTGTGTCTTAGGCTGCATGTGTGAGTGTGTGTGTGTATTTTGGCTGTTGTCTGAAGCATATGGGAATACGATTTAATGTGAACCTCCAGGCAATGGTGACTAAAAGATGATGAGAAAGCATCTCACACAAAGGTATTAAATAGCCAATATTACAGTATTGGCGAAGTGCTGTTTTTGATGAGGGCAGGGATACTAACATGAAATAAAATGTGAGGCCATTTTGTTCTATTGCATAAGAAAACATTATTTAAACACTGGGACACTTGTTTTTATAAACAGAGAGAGATTATTGTGTGATTATGTTCCTGGGGTGTTTATCCCTGCAAAAGGGATCAGACTCTGATGAATATGACAGCTGAACAATATTCACTGAGGGGTTGAATGTTACGCCTCTTCTTCCTAGTGTCTTTATAGGATTACAGGCATGATGTCACATCACGTAGACAACTTTTTCACTTAAAACGCCTAAAGACCTGGCATAAATCTCTTTTCCGAGTAAATATTAACATTCGGTTTAACCCTACCAGCTGTGTGGAGTTTAAACCGTCGGGTCATATCAGGTATGTTGTCAGTCAGGCAAAAGAACACTGACTGGCTTTTAGAAGCTTTTCTCTAAGTGGCGAAATCTCTAAATTTAGTATCTCAGAAAGTCGTGGCAAACTATGAAAAGTTTTCCGTAAATGCTGTTTGACCCAGGTCTGTGTGTACGCCTGAGTATTTCATTTAGTCACTTCAGCCCACTCCCTTGGCTGCTGTCTGCTTCTTTCACCCTCTTTCTCTTCTCCCGTTCCTTCTCCTTCTCTCAACATGTCTGTCACATCTCCTGCTTTTCCTCATCCCCTATCTATGACGCCTCGAACATCAAGCGGTGAGCAGAAATAGAAGAGTATGAAATATGAAACAAGCTTACATAAGAAAGATTCAGTCAGATGCAGAAAAGTTGAGCCGAGTTAAACATCTGCATAGAAGAAACAAAAATGAAAACACACATACGGTACAATTGTACACCTACTATGCTGGCAGCCACTGGAGTCCTGCATCTATCTGAAGCTGACACTGTCACAACTTTGCTTCACTTTACGGAGATTAAATTTAGGAGAAGGAATTTCAAACCTGCTCTCTTCTCTGCGGTGGGATTTCAGGAAAATGTCTTTTTGTGTGTGTTACACGGATGTGTATTATAGGAAGTAGGCTACACAGTAAACTTTGTGGTTTCTTTGACAATGCAGCATTAGTGGTGTTTAAGGTGAAAACAGCAGCTAAACAGAAGGATGATGTTTGCTATATCAGTGTGGCTTTCATAGAGATAACAGTGACAATGTTGTTACAGAAAACAAGACACCACTATCTGATCTGGAGCTTGGCATTATGGATAAAAAAGCTTTCAGCATAGCAAGCAAATTCATAGCCTGATTTCAGCATATAGTGTGGTGCAGTTAATAAAAAATAAGCACATGGAATTGTTTGCTTTACGTCTGGCTTAGTCAAACACCTATCCAATTCACATCCTATTGAGGCAAAACACCCGAGGCCCAGTCTACGAGGCAAGTTCACCATATTTTTTCATTACCTGGCTCGGCAAAGCCTGACAACCACAATCAGGCTAAGTGGTGTCACGATGGTCGCTGTCAACTCGGCAAGTCAACCCAGGTTTTCCAACTGTACTTATGAAAATATATAATACAGGCTAAAAGCAACACAGCTTCTGCAGCCAAAGCCAGGAAGAAAATTTGGCAACAAATGTCTCTGCCTCGTCATGAACATCTGATTACAATTACAGCTGAGGAGTTGTCTATTAAATTAATGTTTTTCTTAGATGTATTCTTATGGTACAGGAGGCAATTTAGTCTTATTCTTTCAGGTAAAACTCTGGGAGGAGGAACAAGTAAAAAACAAATATAAACATAATTCACAACAGCTTACTGTCAAATCACATGAGGTCAACAAGTGCATAGCTTTAATGCTTTAATCGGTCTCTGTTTTAGGATTATACTGCTATGTACGAAGGCTTATAAGACAAAAGGTTAGGGTTAGGGTCACGGTAAGGATAAGCAGCACCCCCCACTGACAAGCTATATCAGTTGTACATTTGGTCGTCAAGGCATTTAGATCCAGACTATTCATACACCAAGGTCCATGGGGTTCTCCAGGAATGTTGATGCCTTTTTTCAGGAGATTTCAAGAGAACGTATGCTGCTGCAGAACAAGTGAGGCAGGCAGCATCAGTTACCACGGTGACGCACCTCAGTGAAAAGTGAATCACGGTCATGATAGTGAAAGCCCAGTAAGTTACCAAAACCCCTTTAATATCATGTCATAATACAGGCTCCTGTAAATTAGTCATAAGTTAGCTGCCTGATGTGCAGTATTGCATGTTAACGACCTAATTAAGTCATATATACTGGATCAGGGTTCCCTCTCTTTTCCTAAAATTACTTTCCAGGAGTTTTCCAGGACCTTTTCAGCTGCTACAGAGATAAGTTATCACGTTATACACTAATCCATTCTTCTGTCCCCCTCATTCTCTGGAAGTGTTCTTTTCTACAGTTGTAACGTGCGTTTACC
>JAPTMW010000007.1:23235897-23246158 GCA_029822955.1 Ostorhinchus angustatus
GTGAGCGGTGAGGGTCCGGTCATACCCTGAATGCTTGGCCCCCCCAGCTTTCTCGCTGTTCGCCTTCCCCGTTGACAAACACTGATCTGGGTAATCAATGGAACTGCAGCTGTTTGTACTCAGGAATGTGGATGTATTTGTTTACTTTATCCAGATATTGTCTAAATACTGTAACAGTTCAGTTCAAAATGATGCTGCTGTTGTTTCTCATCAGATGACGGCAAAAAAAAAAAAAAAATCACACTGCCTAAGAATCCACAAATCAGAGAAAACTAGTGAAAAACTTAGTCTGATTGTAACTTGTCTGTATTTTGTAAGAAGTGAGAAAATTATGACTCACATTGTGAATCATGGCTTTATCTCAAAGGACGTCTTCTGATCTTTTGGTCAAATTACTCAGGCCTCACATTACCCTTTGGAGTTTGGTGGAAAATACTTCACAGAGAAATATAATTTCACTGCGGCATTCAAATTTTCCATTACGTATACTTTGTAATAATTTTCAATTCTGAAGATTTACATTTTGTTTACTCTTGAAAACATGATTAATACACAGTTATATTCCCTGCATCCCTTTTGCTTTTCCTTAAAGGTTTAGTTGAACCAAGGCTACGTGAATGGCCCTGCACATATGAGTGAGCCCATTAACTTTGTATTTTTTGCATTTCTTTGATGTCCTTCTCTTGCAGTCTTTGCAGAAACTAGCCTTCAATCTGACTTCAATCAATGCTGCACTTCAAGCTTCCACTTTGCTCCCTCTTGATCCCTCTCTCACGGTAACGTTGCCCTGTCCTACCCAAACAAGCTCCTAATGAGGCCAAACCTCACTGTTTCACACACCGAAACACGTACAACACATCCACATGAGGACGTACTCATGCATGCACGCTCACACCCGATCAGTTCTCAGGGTGGTGTTGCAAACCCTTGTGGCTTTAGTGCAAATTCCCGTCTCCATCTGTCAATGTTTTACACATCTCACTCCCCATCTCTCCTTCTTGTCTCCTGCTCCCTTCATTTCCACCCCTCTCTCTGGGGATATGGGCATGAATGTGCCTGTAGGTCTGAAGCCTCTGGAAAGTGGGACGACACAAATCAGAAGTAGGGGTGACACAGATAGGATGGACACCGTGACACAGCGAAGAGGCCCCCTGCCCTGCACCTACCCTTGTTTTTAATTCCTCTCGCTACGGTATTTTCCAGCGGTCTGCTCTCCACGGCCCACGAGCAGCAGATGTTACGGAGTTAAGCTGTAATCGTTCCGCTTTAGCTGTAGGCGACAGCTGTGCTTATATATTCTAAAACAGCAGTATCGCCTTCACTGTACCTCCTCCCCTCTAGCTCAGAGACTGATAGTTATTGGACCGTGCATACATCTCTGAAAAAAACAAAAAACACTCTCTGCTCCAATACACTTGTGCCTTCAACGTTGTTCATTTGCATCGATCTTTCTGTCTGCCTGATGCGTCGCTTTCTTTTTGATCTCTTCAAATCATTCTTTTTCCACGACTTCTTTGTTCAGTGCCATCAGTCTGACTTTATGCACAGTCTCCCTGCATATTTCAGTCTTCTGCCCCAGTGTCTCATCCCCATCCGGAGTTCTGTCTCTGTTTCCTAATTGGTCTGTCCATAATGCATAATGCCACTCTGTACACGAGCTCAGTGTCTCTCCAGCTTCCTACTATATGAAGGGAAATTGATTGGTTTATCCCCGATATCATGGTGACACACTCAATGAACATATTCAGGAGAATGGACTTCATTCAATATGGGCAAAACCCTGTCATGTGTCACTGTGTGTGCTCCTGTGTCAGAGAGAGAAAGAGAGAGAGAAACCGAGACGCCCGACAGAGTATCTGCAGTGGAGTTTGAAAGGCTAAAAATAATGCGGTACTTTTTTAGTTCTAGCCCATTCTATAATAGAAAGCAGCACCATGAACGTCCTTTTTTTTCTGAGAACACTTCAGCACATTGAATATTTACCATGAGAGTACGCTGTGTTCAATTAGCAGTATGGTGAACTGAGCTGCTTCTATTTCTAGTCCAAAGGCAGTACAAGAAACTGAAGGTGCAGCGGGTCCAGTGTGTTTACTGTAATAAGCACCTGTGTGATGTCAAAAAATCCACTTTAATAATGTATGAGATTTGACTTGTTATTGCTTCATGCCCTCATCCTTCTCTTTTCCCCAGTGAATGCATGACCTTGGCACCTCAGCCAGGAGAGCACAGTCCTTTCATACCCATTGGCATAACCTAAAAAAAACATTCTGGAAATGCTTTTAAGGGATGCTATGGTGGCCAAGGGGTTTTTAAGGCGCTGATCGTGCAGTTGTACTCTTATTTGCATTCCACTGGGGACTTGTCTTGCATGTAATTTTGCTCTTTCTCACTTTTTCTGTCAGCTAATTACCTGCTCTGCATTGAAAAGCCCCTGAAAAACGAGTGACTTTCTTTGACATGTGGTCCCCTCTCAGTTTTTTGGTTGCAAATTTTTGCTGGCAATCATCTCATTGCATATTTACAGGCAGTGTAGGTCACTCTGGTCAACTTAATCCTTACAGCAGCACTGGTAACATGTTAAGTCTTAGCTATATTTCTAAATCACACCAGGTATTAAGTGGGATTTTGTGACTATATACTACATAGCAGAATTTCATAATATTTTGTCAAGGCTAGCAGAAATGTAATAGTTTTGGGACTGCGGGTTGGTGTCCAATATCCACTATGTAGTGAGGGATGTAGTGAAGTTGTGATCTCTCCCTGTTTTACAACACAAATTGTGTGTATTTTGTTGAAAGTTAGGGGGCTGTGGTAAAGTGGTCTTGCTTTCTAGTGCTATTGCAATCATATATCTTGGTTGGAAATGCTGCAGCATGATCCGTACTGGTTTTGTTTAGAATTTTATCTATGAGTTGTTTTGCTTGTGGAGACGTTAAGTGTTTTCCAGTGTAATTTTGATGCAATTCAAACAAGAGGCAGAGGTGCATTGTGAGGATACGTAAATGTGTAATTATGACAATGATTAAAGTTTTGTTTTATGTGCATGTGATTAAATGTGTAGGTGTTGTTTATGGTCTTTTCTCCAACAAATTACATCTTATTATGTTGGTACTGACAATACATTTTGCAAAAGAATACCATTTATGTTGATATATTAATTAAATCATCATTATCCTTACATTTCCAGCATAATCCTAGTATGTGCAAATGATGGTAATTGTTATGAAATCTACTTGCACCAGATACTGTGTTTGCAGCTGTTTGTGCTTATGTGCACACTTCTCTGTGAACGTGGACATGTGTGCTTTCTGTTAAGATATCAGTGGCTCATTTGGAAATAAAATCATGCTCACAGTGAGATAAGAAGATTATCGTGTAGTGAAACCATCTCATAATTAAAAAAAACATATATGTGAATAATCTCTGCAGAACACATTTCATTAATGGAAGGAAACTGCTGTGTTTATGTAGAACATGTATAAAAATGCCACTTTCACTGCCACAAATCATACAATTCACCTAAAAGTAACAGTGCCTAAGAAAGCTGTCGATAAAAGGGACATACTTGATATCAAAGAAAGTTGAAACTGAAACACAGCTCCGGTCCCTAAAATGAATGAAGTAATTATTTTTTTTGTGCTCCGATAGAAAAACGTTCAATTAAAAATGCAGGTCCGCGTGGATGGCAACAGCAGTGCATGAATCAGCTCGTACCAAGCAGGATTGATAAACAATAAGCTGTCAGGATGATAAAATATGCCTCTAAAGTAAAGCAAGGTAAGGTTGGCACAAATAGGCCAGTGCTCACAAACACAACTGCATGTGCACGTTCACACACACGCACACACACACACACACACACACACACACCCCTTGGGAAGTGATGAGACAGCTCTACTTTTGAATTGAAGCTGCCCATCTTTGGTTGGCCCATAAAATTCCCCTCAGAATCACAGGTCTGAACCGTAAAATTTCCCGTGATAAAGGGAATATATGACAGACCCCCCTCCCCTTCACTCCCACACACCCCTCTCCTCACTCTCTCTCTGGGAGATTGCTGTGGATGGCCCGTCCCCTTTGATGTGACTCGAGCGAGGGCTTAACTCTGCTCTGGCCTGGCTGACTGACTCCGATTCCAGAAGGTATTACCATGCTAACTCTTTAAGGTAAGCCTGTGCGCTGTCGCCTCTGGACCACAGGGGGCTCTGGGTTAACACGGTGGGATTGTAGTCGGTAGGGGAAATTGGGTTGTAGGGGGTGGGGTGGAGGTGTAAACCAGGCCAGGGAAACAGGATAAAAGATAATGAAGGGGCAGAGAGTTTGCGGGAGCAGCATCCTTGTGCTGGTCGTTATGGGTTTTAATCCTCTCTATCTACACTTTACCTTTGCTGAAATGTTCTTGTCATTATTAAAACTGCGTCCAAACAACTGGCAGCAGTAGGAGGGGATTTTAGAAGTGGATTACATGTTATTACCATCTTTTCTGGTGACATCTCAGGATGATTAAGTAGGAATTAAGTCCCTCCATCTCTGACTCTACCATTTTAGCAACATAATGCACTATATGCCCCGCATCCCACTTTTTGTTCCCATCAAAACAACTAAGTAATCTTTTTAGTGCACTGATGGCATGCACGTGAAACACAGTTATTACTTAAGGTGATCATCTTGACAAAAATGCGTTGTTGTTGTCGTTGGAAGCAGCCTCACTCCTACGCACACAAACCAACAGCACACATGCACATGTGACTACACGAAAAACCTCTTCTCTGACTGTGTCTGGGGAGCTGCGTGTGAAATGACATTTGGAGAAGATGTAGCTGTCTTGATCTGTTGGCGAACAGAGCGTGTAAGGTCCCTCAGACTAGCAGAGGAGACAGATGGGAAGAAATGGGGCAGGTAGGAGCAGGCACAGGAAAACGCAGACCAAGACGCATCTTGAAAGGTGGGCGGGAACCCTGGCACTCCACATTAATGTCACATTATTGTGGGTTAAAGTTCCTTTACGCCTGGGCGGTATTAAAACTGCAGTGATCGATATTTGTCACACCATTCAAGGTAATTATATTACAGCCAGATATCACAAATCACAAATTTGCCTCATGGGTCTCCAAATCTATCCGTACAATATATAACACCCACAGTTTTTCGATCTTCAGAGTAAGAAAAAACTCCACACAACAAATCTGTATGATACTATTTAAAATGAAAGCCAGCTCAGTTTGATATGTGCTGTGTCTACAGATATCAGCACCTATACTGTCTGTTTACTAGAACAATTTTGCTGGTGCATTTTTCTCTGAACCCATAGATGAGTACAATCTTAATGTTTCTGAAACAAAAACATGTATATCAGTGTTAAAAAATGATGATTTTAGCTTTACAAGGAAAAAATAATACATAATAGCCGTGTTTCTCACAAATGAAAGCATTATTAAACATTTAATGGTTAAGTGTATGTACTGAAAGCACTTAGTCACTGTTAGGAAAACATACCAGTGCATGGAGTGGAGCTGAAAGAAGTTTGAAAAAAGATGTATTTTTTAAAGATTTACACTAAACTATGACATGTTCCGACTTATAACCAAATAATGTGAACTTCAGTCTCCAATTTGTTGATGTTTAAATTAACCATCAAACCCAAAAACCTGTTGATAAGAGGTAAAAATATCAAATAGTGTCATAATAAATGACTAAGATTATTGTCAAACTTGTAACAACACAGATATTTTTCTTAGGTATTTTCCGTCTCCATCTTTAAAACAATTCTTTCCACATGGCTTAATAAAGAAAAGGTGCGATCACCAGTTCAAACCCTCAGATAAACCATTAATTCTGGTGGATTTTAAACTGTGGACATAGTGGACCTTTAGATAATAGTGGACGTAGCAGGTGAAGAAGCTTTAGTCTGACAGGAAGTTGAGCAGCAGGAACAAGTAACAAACTTGAAAGCACAGTAAAGAACATTTTCCCTACAAAAAGATCATATCAGCTGATCCAATAACTGTCTTAATCACCACTTCTGACCCTCTGTGACTGTGCTGTATTTACCTGCAGAGACCAGGTCATTTTCTGTTCAGGGCATCCATAGGTGTGGACTTTGCATGTCTTGTCAATAACAGCATCATGCAGCAAATGCAAGTGGAAAAACATAAAACAAAACGGCTCCAGTTTCGCAGCTCGTCTACATTGCCTCTAGAACATTTCCAGTTTTGTGAAGGTATGGGTGTGTTTATTTGGGGTTTTACAAAACCACTGCTTTGACAGTATCTGGAAAAAACATTGTATTTTTCTATTTTCACAGCTTTTTATCTTGCTATCGGCAGTCACTCTCTTAATGTGGTCTCGTGCTCCCTCGACCATTGCTGCTTTCCTCCTTATTCATGGGGGGGAAGAGGAGGAGTCGAGATTGAACAGCTGTGTTTACATACGGGTGAGAAAGGCTACATGCTTTGCCAATGAGATAACTTTCAAAGCATTGTTCTGAGTTTCTGTGGTGTTTTCTTTATATTATACAGATTTCATAATAAATGGTACATGGACTGAACTTATTTAGTGCATTTTATACCCAAGGCGCTTTACAAAGCCTCACATTCACCCATTCACACACACACTCATACTGCGGTACGCAGCTGCCACCATGCGGGGTGCTGCCAGACCCTACTGGGAGCAGTTTAGGGTTCAGTGTCTTGCCCAAGGACACTTTGACATGTGGACAGTCGCAGGCAGGATTTGAACCGCCAACCCTTTGATTATTGGACGACCCACTCTACCAACTGATCCACAGCCTACATATGTGCATCTTCTAAACGTGTCTGCGCTAACAGCAATCTTAGGTCATGCACTAAATTATGTCAGTGTAATATGACGTTAGTTATCTTTATTGATTTATTTTTGTGGAAGGTGTTTTAAAAATTTATATTTCTTAATGTTAATGTCACTTGCTAATGCAAGGCAACGTGTGTGCATAGCAATGGGTAAAGTGCAGAGACCAATAATAAAGTGGGTTAAGTTTATTATTAACCTTTAGCTTGTGAGTGGAAGAGAGGCCCAGAGAGAAAAATGTGCGTACCCATGTTACTGTGGGCACAACACGTATCTGTGTCCATGGATTCAAGAAACATATGCCACGTTTCTACTACATACCGGCTCGACTCGACTCAGGTGCCAGGGACTATTCTTGGAGACCGTTTCCATTACAGCAGGGGTATCCAATCGTGGTCTTCGAGGGCTGGTATCCTGCATGTTTTAGATGTATCCCTCTTCCAACACACCTGACAGTCGTGGTCGAGGACCAGGATTGGACACCCCTGTATTACAGGATACCGCCTTTAGAGTACCTGGTCGTCATAGTGACCATGCGTGTGACATCTGCTCAGAGAGTTGCTCATGTCAAGCTCACACTGAATCTTTTCAACAGCCACCAAGGACAGAAATGTTTGAACCTCCTCGACCGACCGTGGTGTCGTTTTGCGGGCTGTCACCATGGATTAGCTTACCGCTATATTTACTGTAAACTTCCAAATCATTTTTTTTTTGAATGGTCAGTCGCGCATTGATGACGCAATGACACAGAAACACCTCTCTGACCAATCAGTGGTCTGCAGTGTTTACACGTCACATTTTAGCACCTCTTCACCTGATTTGGAACATTGGCCGAGCAAGTACTAAAAAAAATAATACCTGGCACCAGATTCCAGGTTCTTTTACAAAATGGAAACGAGTTGAGTCGGTACTATGAAATGGAAATGCAGCAATACATTAGCAACATTTTATTCAATCGGTTGGGTTGTATTTTTATATTATCAAAGGTTCAAATGACTAATTGTGTAAAAGAAGCCACTCATGACAAATCCACAATGAATTATCGCAGTATTTGTTTAAGTGACAGTTGTATGTTGTGTCGTTGATAAGACAGAAAACAGGTAGCTATTAGCTATGAACACAGATCACTGAGCAGCTATAGAGCAAATATTAGACATCCATTCACCAGATGGCCAGAAAGATCTCCAAATGTTCCTTTCTGTCTGTTGTGTAAATAGAGAAATATTTGTTAACAGGGTATATCTACTTAAAACATGATATGTCAGTGTTAACAGCTTGTGTTACACAGGGTTTAAATGACAACTGACAGGGTCTGTTGGAGCCTCTACCAGTTCATATCTACCTTCACTGTGTGTTGTGCAAAACAATAGCCTTTTGTTCTTCTTGTAGCTGACAAACCCCTAAATTAATCTGGACTTTGCAGCACTACAGCACTTCCTGTGAGTTGTCCATATCAGTTAGGTTTTGCAAGTTCATAGTCAATGAATGTCTGTGTCGTCGCTTCTGTTCAGTGCATTGTACGAGATCAGATCGATGAGCGCTGACTGATTACGTTAGGTAGAAAACTTGCAGCACCAATACATCTCAGCAATAAAATATGTTTATGTTACAGTAATAGCCAGGTTTAATATTCACGTATCAGCGATCCTCCCTTTGGCCTGGATTCATTCTCAGACAGTGTAAAGATGAAGCATGACCTGTCTTTAAAATATAGACAAATGTACTCATCTCACTTGCCCTAAATCTTGAGCAATGCAGTGCAAATCTGCCCAGGGGACAGATGATTTGCTCTGAGAGTCATTTCCTGATGTGGTGTTAGTCATAGATATTCAGAGGGAGAGAAGGAAAGGCGTAAGTAGACAGACAGACAGACAGACAGATAGTGTGGATAGATCAGGCTCCTTGTTCGTATCTATGCAGCTGCTGAAAGTCTGTCAGAAGTTATTGTCTGCTAAATACTGTACTGCATTTTGTGCGGTTGCATACTCTTCTTGCCATTACAAGATGGATTGCAGTCGTATCGATCTGGCTGGCTGAGAAATCGACCTAAAACATGTTTGACATTATCTTCTCCTTGCTCCTGTTCTATCTCTTTCACATTACAGCCTTGGTCCTTTTCGTCATTCAACACTGTAGGCCATTTTCCTTCACCTCAGCTACACACCTTCTTTTACAAATCACTCTCTCACCTTTCCTCTCCCATGTTATCACCCGTGATGCCATTACTCTTTTCTTCAGCTTCTACCTTCCGCCCTAACCTCATCTGTCAAGGCTTTTCCTCAGTTCACTTCTTGCTCCTCTTCTTGTATCTCACACCTTTGTTGTTTTTTTTTTTTTTTTATCAAACTCCCATTCTGCTCTTTTTCATCTCCTGAAAATCCCATCATCACCTTTACTTTTTCGCTCATGCACGTGTATCTCCTATCTTCACTTATTCCTCAAAATCTCAAGCATCTCCTTCCACTGTCCATCGTCCTTCGATATTCCTGCATTCTTCCTTCAACTTTTTTTTCTGACTTTGTGCTTGTGACCATCTTTACCCTCACCACTTGCTTGTTCTTTTTTTACACTCTCACCTCATCCTCCCTCCCCCTCCAACCCTCCTTCCCTCTTTCCCTCCCAGGGTGATTAAGTGATGGTTGGGCTGGCACAGCTGGTGTAGCCGGGCAGGCAGCCCATCTTCATGACAGCTGTGCTGCAGTGTAGCTGCCCCATCCTTATTGGGGCAGTAGCACTGTAGTAACCATAATAACAACAGCGGTCGTACAGGCTTTTTGGGACTTACTGTATTATTAGGTAGGCCCACATCTGTTGTGTGCTTGTTTTTGTTAGGTCATTATATCACTACATAACAGGTGTAAGCAGAGGTGTTAAAAATGTTGCCCCGTGTCCCCTCATCCACTGTCCCATGGTGTTTTCCTCTCATTTTTACACATCCTAACTGTGCTACAGCATTTCCTTTAAGCTTTTATATGTAAGGTCTGCCCAATTGTGTGTTTTGCATGAAGCTTGTGTCCAATTCAATTAAATTTAATTTATATATAACTCAACATCTGTAAAAATAAATAAAATACCCTCTGTACTTTAATGCATAGTTTAACCCTTCATAAGAGACTCACATAGTCTGAGATTCAACATTTTAACCTTGGTGTGTTATTAAAGGACATAAAAAGACTTTATTTTGTGAAATTTTTCAAAACATTTTGTTATGTTGAAAATCAAGGTCACCGAAGTTACCATACTAGGTTCCTTGCCCAAGAAGTACAGAAAAACACACACAAGGTGGGAGGAACATGAATATTAGAACATCACTTTTAGAACATCACAACAACATAAGTGCTGATCCAGACACCTGTCATCATCCACATTAACCCTTTGAACATCATTCCTTACATTAGTACCATTACTTCATGGTACCTAACAAAGCAGGTCCACT
>JAPTMW010000007.1:23249323-23264577 GCA_029822955.1 Ostorhinchus angustatus
TTCCTGGGTTTTTCAGTGCCAAAGTATGCAACAGTAGACATCAGGTGCTTTTCCATCCTAATATATCCCAAATCTTAAGTCAATTTTCCAAACGTGTGTATGGAAATGAATACAGAGCCGGATGGTTTAAAACGTAGGGTTTAATAGAGTAACGTACTACGTCAGCTGTTGAGGGGCTGAGGCTTGTTGTTGTTTTCTGGAGAGATCGTGTTTTAACAGAAATTATAAGGAAGTCAGATCAGATTTTAAACCAACTTCAGCACTGTGCAGGCATTACTGGGTAAAACTGCTGGTTCACTTTAAACTAATTTCTACCTGCTTTCTTATCAGCACTGTAGCATGAAACCTTATTAGCCACTGCTAAGGCTCATTAGCTTCTCCTAATTAATTTCTTTGAACTTGTAAAACTTAGGCTTTTCTTTTTCCTGACGATGCGACATCTTAATGAGATAAAAAAAATAGAATAAAAATAATAATAATATAATAGTATATATATATATATAGAATATTTTAATTCTTATTTTTAAACTTGTTATTATTATTATTATTACCATTATTATTATTTAGAAAGTAATTAACTTGAGCAGTGGTGACTAGTCCATAAGTGCCACCCCACTTAAAATTACTTGGAGAAAATGTTATTAACCCATAAAGACCTAAACATCCACCATCAGCCTAAACCATCTACTGATCTAAAATATTTAATACCTGTTGACCTATTAATCCTATCAATACTTGTAAATAACTGGTGTAAAATACAGTTTGTCATCTTTTCATAGTCATCAGATATGACTCATTTGGACGTTCAGAGGCTCCGTAGTGAACATGGAAACACCGTCATCTTCTAAAACACTGATTTATCAGTAAAACCCATGGAGTTGGATCAGTGACAGTGGATGGAGATGCTTGGTTTATGTTGAGCTAATGTTACTGTTTTACTAAAAAGTCACGTTTTCTCTGTTTTTGATATAACAACTCTTAACTTTAATCTGAGCTTTTATGAACATCTACATGATGAGTAAATTAAATATAGGAAAATACCTGATTTATACTGATAAAATACAAAATGCAGAGGATGATATTATAAATAAATGGTGCTAAAGAACATTTCATTTGGGAACTACCACAAAAGTAGCACTGGGTCTTTATGGGTTAAAACATACTCATTTTAGCAAAACATGTCACCTGAAAATTGAAATCATTGTATAACTCATCCTGTGTTCATCTCACCATTTACTGAAGTCGTTTTTAACTGTATTTGTTTAATTTCTGCTTGAATATTCACTTCCTGGTTGTGAGGTATGGGCAGAACAAGAGTGTATGTGCTTCTGAAAAAGTTTGTTGAACAGGTGGTATGAGGTCATGCTCTCATTGGAGGAACAGAATCAGATTTTTTTTTGTTTTGTTTTGTTTTCTTGTCCTTATGCGATTGGGTAATTTTCACTAAGTTGCTGAGTAGCCATGAGTAAGATACAGACGCTTTCAGGACTCAAGAGTGAACATAAATCAGACAATTTACCTGTTTCAAATGTCAAAGGTAACTAATTTAGTCTTGTTCAGCTTGTTACG
Source organism: Ostorhinchus angustatus (assembly GCA_029822955.1). Taxonomy (NCBI): domain Eukaryota; kingdom Metazoa; phylum Chordata; class Actinopteri; order Kurtiformes; family Apogonidae; genus Ostorhinchus; species Ostorhinchus angustatus. Next base: position 23,250,893 of record JAPTMW010000007.1, read on the forward strand.
CCTGTGTTTAGTCTCCTCTGCTTCTGTGTTTTACCCTGTGACTGTAATTTGGATGGAATACAGGACCAAACAGCAACACCTCTTGGCTGTTCAGCTACTGAGGTAATGTTGGGCCTGATTAAAGTAGTTGGTCTGGGTTGGAGTGGTTTGATTGTGGGGAAGAGTTCACATGTTCTTATTCACTTCTAGTCTTGTTTAGCTCCACCTGCTATTGAACTTGAGTCAAAGAAAAAAGTTTTGAGTGGAAAAATAGCATTTGCGCACCTTGTTTTGCACCTAAACGTTAGTGCACCTTGGGAAATAATTGTCAACCAGCGATGGGATAAATTCAGCAATTGCATAAAGTCTTTAAATAGCATTTATTTAGCCGTGTGATTAATTGGTCTATCGGTAGTCAAAACAAAGAATTCCTGTTTTAAATTATCTGGGTGACCTTTGTTACATGGCATTTGTAATCACATAAAGATGGTGTAGGTGTCCAAATATTTTGTGCACTTGTAATTAAGAGTGTATCGTCTTTAAAAAGCAGTAATTCTAAGTGTAAGCACCAGTCAGAGGCAGATGGGCTCGTTAATGCAGTGATGTAGTTATGTAAGACCTGCTACTGCTGCCGCTCCTGTCTGTCTATACCGCAGTACGGGGCGGGGGGGAAATGGAGGGTGGGGGGTGTAAAAGAGAGCTTGTGAGTAAATCTGCATGTGTCTCTGTTTCTGTGATTATGTATGTACAGACCCACACATGTGTTGGAGTGTCAATGAGCGCTGTGGGACAGACGGGGATTGATGTGGTAAATCAGGGGGAATTGACTTGTTGTCCTGGGTTTGATGAACTCTTCTCCCTCTTTAACCCATCTCCTTCAATTCCCCACATGCTGGGTAACAGCCAATACAGACTCTAAACACTTTACTGCACACACACAGCCAACACACACACACACACAGAGAGAGAGAGAGACAGACAGAGAGAGAGAGAAAAGCAGAGAACTTCAGAAGCCACGGGAACAAATAAAAGAAAAGAGGCTGTAAGGCAGTTTCTGTACATGCATATTAATACACCAATACATTTTGGGATGCTCCAGCACCCCATTTGAGATTTCTTACAGGCAGTAGACTAAACAACATAAATAATATATACAAAAATCACTTTAACGATGAAGCAAATGAATCACAGTTAACAAACACTGATGGATAATATGAGATTGACTGTCAGTTTGATGCATTTGGTAACTTTAAATGAGCACAGGGGATCAGATCTTTAATGTGAGTATTTTTAAAGTATAATGAGAACAATAAAGCAAAATGAAAGGGGAATATATCTCTGCAGTCTAAAGTGCAGGTTCATCAGTCAAAAATATAACTGTTAAATGATGTATTATTTCAAAACAAAAACAGTAAAAAAGAATAAAAAAACAAAAGAACCACTTGCCTTCGCTCAACAGCAGTGTGACGTGACTAGTATACATGGTCAGAAGTGCAATTAGACACCTTATCCAGCTTTAATCTGCAGCTATCACAGCCTCTGCTCCCCTGGAAAAAAAGCAAGATTTGCTCCCATTCAGCCACAACTTTACTGAGGTTAGTCGCTGATGTTGCGTTATGAGACCTGGCGGTCACTCAGTGTTCCAGCCGATCCCAAAGGGGCAGAACGGGGTTGAGGTCATGGCTGCATGCAGTCAGTCAATTTATTGACACAAAACTAAAAACCTTTCTTTACAGCCTTGACTTTATGTGTGGGACGCTTGTTCTTTCAATACTAGAATTACAAGAGTATGAAATTTTCACAGTATGATAAATGTCTCAGGAAATATCACATTTTCACCGTATCACAGTAATTATTCTCATTAATTTCAATGACTCTTAAAGGAGTGCATGAAAAGCATAGTAAGTTAAATTATATAGAAATCGGTACCGCTCTTATTTGAACAAAAGAAATAAGGAGGGATGGTTTAGGACCTATGGAAAACTACTCTATCTTTAAAAGTCAAACAAATCATAAATCGAGGAGAAAAAAATGACAAGTGAGATTCTCTGGTGAATTTTTATCATTGCCATAGATAAGCAGATATACACTATTATCATATCATTTTTGTATCATTCTGGTTCCGATCTTTATTGCTGGAAGATTTTGTTTGTAATTAATTAAAAAAAAAAAAAAGAAATTAAGCAGTGAATGATGCTGTTATGGATCCTGGAAATGTAGATAAATGTGCTTCTCTTTAGGTAGTGTAATGTGAGTGGACTGCACTATCCCACAAAAAACAACCTTAGAATAAAAACATAAATAAATAAAAATCTGGAAAAGAACAGGAGAATCCATTTACTATTAGATATATAGAGTAGCCTATATTATGAGGCCTTGACAAGTAGTCTAAGTAATATCAAAATGACAGCATGGTCAAGTGCTGTATTCAGAACTGGAGGAGATGCAATTTTTGATAAACATAAAAAATACCAAAATAACAAGAAATCTGTTTGGAATATATCCCAGCAAAAGATTTTTTTTTTTTTACAGTGACAATGAAATGAAAATCACTATTCCTGCTGACATCATGACTCATGACAACTGCAGCATCTGTCTAAATAATTACAATATGATTTTCTTTTGCATATGGTTCAGGATGTTTTAAACCCTGCCACTTGGGAATGTGTGTGATGTTGATGTGTTCAGTTAAAATGTTGTTTACCTACCATAGACACCAAGACTAAACATGAATCTGCATGTGATAACTGGGCTGCAGCAGTACGGAAGCATGTTAAATACCTTATCCTATTTACTTATTTTTCTGTCTCCGCAAGTTCCGTTTCCATGGTAATATCCAGCATATCAAATGTATTTACGTTTGCAAGGTTGTTCGTCAGAAGAAGAATATGGATATCTACAGCTTATCTAGACTAAAACCAGGAATAGAAGCTGTTGGCTGCAACGCTGTACATATATGCAGACAGTCTGACAGACAATGTGAGTGCGCATGTATCAAGATAACTAGGATGTGAAAGAGTAGAGGATAAGATAAAAAAAAAAAATTAAAGCTGGAGAGTTAATGTGAAGAAGGGGGAGAGAGAGGGAGTGAAAGGATGGACTGAGCTGTGTGATCTGCTGCAAGGAAAGCAGCAAACCCATACTGCTGAGAGCTGTGGACCCCAAACGCCTTATCGGAAACCAAAACAGCTATCAATTATTCAACAGGTACAGAGCGAACCAGCTACAGAGGAGAAGACATGGGAGGAGAGGAGATTTGAGCCGAGAGAAGAGGGAGAGGAGATATATCCTGCATGGGAGTTAGACATAAAGGATTAGAATTTTTTTTCATGATTGTGTTCAGAAAGCTGCCGTGTGATGTGCACTCATCTATACTGTGGCGATTACATTCTGACACCTAATGCATCGGCAGCTATGAAGAAATGTGGGACTGTGAGCGAGGGGCAGGTACTTGACATGACAACTGAAGCTTACAGTTTTAAGGAAGAGTTAACAATCATAGGACTCTATCGAGGTATAAGACATGAAGATCAATACCTCTCTTATGTCTATGCACAAGTGCTCTGTTGGTATGGCTATGGCCCAACTAAAAACTACGCCTGTCAACAAATCTAAAAACAATTTAAGAGAGTGGGGTCAGCATAAGGTAATTTTAGAAGTTGCTCCGGCACTTTAAATCGTATCCAATGATCATCATCAGCAGATGCAGTCTGCTTGTAATTCTCAGTTTTTTTCCAACTTTTTCTGAGTCTTTTAAGTACTTTTCTTTCATGTTGACTTAAAAGCTGTGGTCTAAAGTTTGTTCATTCATTCTGGAAAATGCAAAATGATCTTCCATCATGGCTGATGTAGTACAAGTAGCTGTTTTGGAGATGTTTTATGTTTTTATTTAGATCATATTGGCTAGAAGGCACGGATGACACAGCCCAAATCTATCATGGTTTATGTAATTTTATGGTAAATAATGGCAATAAAGTAACTGTTCTCTAAATTCAATTAGGAAGTAGTTTAAAAAACATATAATACTCCATCCCCTTCATTATTTTCTGTTATTTCCTATTATCTATTCACAGTCACAGTCACTCTCCTCCATGTTTGTTTGTATTGCCTTCATGCAATTATCCTGTCTGCATCTGTGCTGCGTGGAAGAATACAAAGCAGACAATGACCAAATATTGCGGCAAAGAGTGTAATGCTCTACTGATATAAACAATGGAGCTTAATATAAATGGATATATGGTTTTTTCTATTATAACAGTGTGTATATCTATTATGATAGATGTGACCGCCTGCAGTTCCATCACAATCAATGGAAAGTCCAAAAACATTAAATTGTTGGTTGCAAAGTTTTTACATTTTTGATGATATGCAGATGAATTAAGCACTTTGTTTAAACAGCTTTTGGTGTGTTGCTCAGTGTTTTTTGGACACATTCGGGCCTGCTGTTTCCAGTCTTTGTGATACACTAGACTTCATCTTCAGCTCCTGCTCTGTAACTAACACACAGACACAAGAACGAAATCAATCACTTTATCTCACTCTCAGAAGAAAAGCAATAGGCCGTTTTCCCCAAAATATTCAACAATTCCTTTAAGTTTTTATAGGTTATGGCTGATAAAATAAATACGACATGCCAACATTAAAATGAATAATAGCTGCGCATTCAGTTCAGCCAGCAAATGAGGCCGCCGCTGCTGCTGCAAGTGATTGGTTTGTCCAACTGTCTCTCCCTCGGCACTCGCCAACACTGAGCTCACTCACTCTGAAATAGAAAAATACCAAAGTTTTTGAGCCAGGCCCACATATTGCACACAGAAAACAGACAATCAGCCTCCCCTCAGTTCAGTTTTCATTCTCTGTTGGCTCCCTCTCTCCGTCTCTTTCTCCATGTACATTCTATTCCTCCATAAGGTGAAGGCGGTTTCTAAATAATTCCCCCTGTGTCTGTCTGTCTCTGGACGTCTGCGTCAGCATCTGGTGTACAGTATAATGAATCTGACATTTACACAGAAGATTCCTGAAGTTCACACATACACACAACACCCCTATCATCACCATGTTCTGGGTATGTTAACACACACGGTGGTATTTCTTTTATCCCACAACTTTCTCATTCTTCCACACCTGCCGAATACTGTTTTTACGTCCCATCGTCTCTTGCACACTATCACTGACACACACACACACACACTCACACACACATAACTAGCCCTAGCTGTTGCTATGTGAACCTGCAATCAGAGGCCTCCACAGGGCTCCTCGTAGGGAGTAATGTCTCATTTGATTGGGCACTCTATTCGCATAGGACCTTCCTGCTGTGTGTGCAAGCTGGCTCTCAAGGTGAACCACAGAGTTTCATAAGCAAATTAGTGCACCATATTTACAAACAATTCAGCAACAATTTTGTAGCATAGTGAGAGTCTAATTAGAGGAAATTGAGGCATAAACCCTTTACTTATTGTTCATCTTGTGCTTTTTGCAGTGTTTGGGTTTGTACATATGAAAATAGTGCAGAGTAGTGTGTCTCTCTCTGTACTAAAACAATGTGTCCATACTTAAAGATGAATATGTGATAAGGTTTTGTTTGGCAGGAAAGTTGGAACAAAACACACCTAAGGCCATTATAAAATGTCATTTCATGGTCCGTACGACATAATTTCTGGTACTTGTTTATTTAGCATCAAAACAATTGCCGCTCATTAAGTGTTTCATAGTGTTTTTTTTCTTTGTGTTTCACCAGTTTTGGGGCTCGGAGCTGTAAAACATAATTTGTTGTAATTATTTTAAGGCATTTAAGCACGCCTTATCGATTTTGAATGCTGCACACGTTCCAGACAATTGTTGTGGAACTTAATGATAAAATAAGCTTCAGCAGGCAGACTGCACTGAGCGCAGGATCCAGTAGAAGAAAGGACTCTGTGAGTGACCTTGAGATCAGGCAGGAGGAGCAGTTGCAAAGGTCATTGATATGCACAGCCACCGCATGGACACTGGTGCTGTGTGGCAGAGCGTGCAGTGGTGCGATCCTCCCCATTCTCCGCTGTGACTTACATTAGAGATGTAATTGATTTTCATATGAATTTCATTCCAGTCATCAAGTCCCAATCCCAAGATGATTTAGTTCACTAATATAATATAACCACAGATAGCATCACATCATCTATATTGTGTCCTAATCTGTAAAATCTGTCCAGTGCCTCAGGATGTCGGTATTGCAAGAACAAATTTGGATCAATCTGAGCACTCAATTACCCCACCATTTGGTGCTTCATGACCCGAATAAACATTTTGTCACTAATCCATATGTTATTATCATCCACCAAGGCGATCATAGATGCTTGTCAACACACGGCAACACAAAAGAGCAACAGCAGCTTCTAATTGTTTGACTGTAGACATGACAACAGCCTGAAGGCAAAATGCACGTGTAGCAACACAACTGTCAGCTCGGAGAGACAAAGTGAAGATGTGACATTTGCTACAGTTCCATCAGATACAGTGGATGATACAATGCTTAAAACAGAGATGATTTTAGAAATTATTTAAAGGGGTCATGTTTTGCTAAACCCACTTTAATTAGTCTTTGGTACATTTATTTGTGTATTTTGACCCTAATTGTTCAGAAAGTTTCAATTTGAACTCTCCAGGTGCTGCAAAGCTATCTTTATATTCATTTTGGCAAAAATCAAGTGGATTTCTACAACCCGTTTCAATTCCTGCTTAATTTGTTCCATCTATAATAGAGCTGCACAACATATTGTTTGAGCATTGTCATTGCGATGTAGATGTGCGCAATAGTCACATCGCAGGTCCTGCAATGTAAGAGGCAAATGAACTCAATGTGTTCTCATCTAATTTCAAGGGTACCTGACACACACTGCATGCAGCGATCCACCAATCACATACTTTCTTAATCAGTTTCGAGTGAGTCGCTAGTAACAACATTGAAAAATGAGCAAGAGAAAATCACCCTAAACAAAGACTTGGCGCTAAAAAGAAAAAAGAAAATGTCAGTTATCTGGAATTACTTCAGCTCCAAGAAGGATGATACTGAAACACGTGCTCTGTGTTGACAGTGCCTTGCAATTGTTGTCACAACGAGAGGAAACAACTAACTTGTTTGACCATTTACATCGGCGCCACACAGCTATTATATCCTCCTAAGTATTTTTCATATCACATTATATATTGCAGGGGTAAAAAAAATTGAAATGTCAGTTTTTTCCAATATCGTACAGCCCTAGTCTATAACCAGGTCCAGACTTCCGACGAACATTTCTCCGAATACGACACAATTGTTTATCAGCAGCAGCGGTTGTTGTCCATACTGAAAATATGTCCAAACTTCGAGCCAATTACCTAAAATGTTCAGATGTTGGTTGAACAGGACAGAGCAGCACAGCCAACAACCTGGAGGGGGCGGGGCCTGAAGTGGCTCATTTACATTTAAAGGGCCAGCGATCAAAATGACATTTCTGGTGTCATTACTCAGAAATAGGGTTGAACATGGACCTGTGCAGTTGAATAAATGAAGAATTCAGAACCAAGCAGAGCATTTACAGTTTATGTAGACCACAGGGAAATGTTTTAAAATGCATTATTCTATTTAAAAACTAGCAAAGCACTCAGAGAGCACAGACCTCCGACAAGGCAGATCAATACTGTACTCCCCCCTTCCATGAACATGGATAGTAAAAGTGTTGACTTGCATCAGGACAAACCTCTCATTTTCTTCAGCTCAGGTTGAATAAGAATTCCATAATACTGCTGGAAAGTTTTCTAATCAGGACTGGGCTTTATTCACATGTAAGGCTCCGAGAGCCATTGCGCCTTAAGCTCAGCTGAGGCTGTAATCTGAATGAACAGTGACTTGCAATTTCACCATCATATATTGATATTGATCAGTGAATTTCAGTGCTGAGTAGAAGTTAGTTATAGATTATTATGGCTGAAGGTAATATGAAATTTCACCCATCGAGATCTGGATGAAGTGAGAGGATAAAATCATATCAAGGGGGAAGGACGAGAAAAGAGAGACTACTTACAAGTTCAAGCACATGGAGAGAACTTGGAGTTACTGTGTTACTGTTTTGTGTAATTTCTTGACACAAAAACAACAATATCTGGTCTCAAATACTGCCTTTAATGCAAATAAATATGACATTTTCAACATGTTTTCATATGAAGCACCTTCAAGACGGGCGCTATATACCACAGCCGATCTGCATCATACAAGTAATTCATGCCATTTTTTCCTCTTTCTAAACAGAATTCATGAACTGCTGATATCCTTAATGAATGATCCTTCAGATGCACCAGCAAATAAATTTAGTATAAGTGATTTTTTTTTTCATAGTCCTATAATTTTAACCCAGAAATTCATTCCAGCTGACAGTTTTGTGTTCAGCCCAGAACCCAAAGCTGCATCTAAAGTCTAATTTGCATTTGTGTGCATTATCAGTCAAGAATAGCGCATTAAAGTTTGATTTCTAACTGAAGTTGCAGAATAAAGCAGTTTGCTGATTACATGAAGTAAATACTCTCTGGAGTTGTCCCAGTATTGTGCACTGTGGTGGACCCATCACTTTTACTGTATTGCCTACTAGAACAACATGAGTATACACCCTAATTAAAGAGAAGAGATGGAGCTACACAGAGTCATGGAGTGATGCCATTTTTCTCTTTCTCTAAAGTAAAATCTGTCCTTTGGAAAACTTTGACAACCCTTAACAAATGTCAGTCACGATCCACAGTACAAGAGGCTTTTCTATCCTGCACCTTCATTTGAGACAGAATAAACACAATCCAATGTGTTAGATGTAAGTCTTTGGTTTTATTACTGGTCTGTGGTGGTTAAGCGAATATCTTTGGCTTTTAAACTGTTACTCTGAAATAAAATTAGCTATTTGACATCACCTTGGGCTTTGTATAAATGCATTCAAGACTTTTCTTGTTAACAAAAATTAATAATAAATAAAAAAAAAAGTCCAAATCAACAGTTTTAACACAGTTGCAGTTAATTTATTTTGGTAATCATTAATATTTTGTCTCTGCTGTTTAGTTAAATCTGCTCCTTGAATGACAAGGCTTTTTTGCGTGAAATAATGGACTTGCCAGTGCTTTTGAGAGAATCAGTGTGTGTGCTTTTATGACTAGGAACAGCAACACAATGCGCGCTCTCGACAGTGTGAATTAATAATTACACTTACGTTAGTTTAAAGTCGAATATGTGAAAAATATATGAGTAAAATTCCAAATGGAAAACTGCCTGCATGAGTTCCGCGACAGAGTGTAACTGTGAAGAGTGGTGTTTTTTTTTTTTTTAGTGACTATTAATAGAATAGCCAAGGTTTGTTGTTTTGTTCAGACGTTCGACTGCAGATAAAGTCAACGACAAGTTTAAAAAAAAAAAAAAAAGTTGGAGACAGAGGCAAAGTCAAGTAAGGGAAACAAATCCAGCTTCAAACAAGCTGGGAAACAAAGCTTCGGCAGCTACCCAAACCAGCCAGCTAGTAGCCAATCAGCCTGCCAGGCCTCTCTCCTCTCAGACTGAGGCTGGCAGCAGAAACTGGCCAAGCAGAGAGATAGCAAAAGAGAGAGACAAAGAAAGAAAGAAAGAAAGAAAGAGGGAGTTTTCATTACACAAAAACACTTATCCTCCTTCTCTTCTCTTCACTCCATCTCTTTTTCATTTTCTTTTTTTTATCCCACCATAGAGAGCTACAGTGGGTAAAGGTGACAGACATAGATAACTGTATCTAAGACAGACTGCACAATTACTCAGAATTGTATTATTGTTACTGACAGCCACATATTTGTAGGAGGAGATACAAAGCAATGCATCATCGCCATCGCCCCTGTGTGTGTGTGTGTGTGTGTGTGTGTGTGTGTTTTCATGTGGGTGCTATTCATCTGAAATTAGGCTACAGCATTAAAATTAAAGCTCGTCTCCCTCTAGCCCATGAACTCTCTGCCTCAGTTTTGCGCTGTCATACACATACATAGAAGAGCACACACACAGTGACAGCACTAATCAGCCTTCTGTCAAGCCCATTAGGTCCCACCCTTAATGAGTGGATCGCCCAGCTTGTGCCCTTACTCAAGCCAACCAAGTGAGCTAATAGATAATGATGTCCACGGATGTACAGAGGGCTACTGTGTGTGTTTCTGTCCTCTGCTGGGCTGCACTGAAATGACAAATGACAGACTTCCAGTGTCTCTATTATGGGATGTTCTATTATGTTCTAGTAAGACATGTGCTGCTCTGGTCACAAAATAGAATCCTGACAATGTGCCTTTCACTGACACCTCACCTTATTTATTTATTTTATTTTTTATGGGGGGTGGTATTGGTTTATGAGTCACCACTCCTCCAGTACTCCTCTTTAAAATGTGTCTCTGTATGTGGCGCGTGAGTTTGCGTGTGCGCACTGGTTTGTGGATCCGCGTGCTGGATGTAATTAACACGTGCGCCTTAGTGTGCGTTCACGGACACGAAGGACTTTCTCTGTCAACACGCACAACAAGGGCAAGGTCAGTGTGGCAAAAACTTCATACGTCTTCCCACCGTTAAGCAGCAGCGTGTCAGTGGACGGCAGGTGTTCGGCGAGTTTTATCCTGCCGTCCTCTCCCTCTTCTGTCTTTTTTTTTTTTATTTTATTTTTTTTAATATATCCTCTCGGGCTACACGAACCTGTGGGGACAAACTAGCCACCCTCTCCAACATGTCAAAATATCCTACTGTGGTTAAAATCGGCACCGTGGACTGTCACGCCAATTTAACACACATAGGGTACACGCGCGCAAACAAGGGCGCGCGCCTCCAACCGAGAGGCGCGCGCATAGAAAGTACCAAATTGGGTGAAACTTTGGAAAATAAAAGGTAGAATAGTAAACTTTCCCCTGATAATTTCTTCTTTTTACGCACTCCTTTTTTTTCTGTTTCCCACTCGTGCACTCACGCAGCAACAACACCAGGCGTCCTCGCACAAACTGCAGTGCGGCAGCAGTTCGCTATTTTAAGAATAATTTTACATGAAGTGGATAAATATTTCATTTTTTTAGTCCCTGTCGTCAGCGTGGGGTAAATGGCAACTGGGTAAGTTGTTCACAGTCAGCCCCTGGTGAACTCCAAGACAATTCAGCCGTACATTTGACAATAAAACGCACTCAAAGAACTGAACTCACACGCACATTGAGCGTAAAATAAACCACCCGGACACACATCACCAGCACCAAAGCACAAAAACAAGTGGATTTCTCAGCCTTACCTCGCGTAAACATATTGGCAGCGGTTGTTTGGACCGTCTAGTAGTGTCTTTGCTGGAGTAGCATCCTTGTGAGAGTCCAGTCCTGTGCTGATGTTGACTAAATTGTTATTTTTGATTCCTTTTGAGCGCAGGCAGGAAGGCAGGCTGTAGAGTCGGTGGCTGTTGTTTTACCAAGTGAAGACGGTTGGAGGAGGAAGATGAGGAGGAGGAAGAGGAGGAGGAGGAGGATGGGGTCGGATGATGTTTGACAAAAAAAAAATAATAAGGACGAAAATAGAAGCTCCGCCAGCGGGGAAAAAAACGAAGTTGTCTCACCCGTTGGTTATTATGTATGAAATAAGTGTTAGAAACACGTTGGCCCGTCCCGACACACTCAGGTGTGTTTGAATGATTCTTCAACTCACCGCCATCTGCTTAGAGAGGAATCTAGAACATACATTCGGACTTTATCTGATGCCTCAAATAAAAAAAAAAATTATAATAGTAATGAAAATAATGAGGAAAAACTTCTTCTATGCGTGGACCGTGTTCCCACCGTGGGTCAGGTGGAGGCTGGATGTGCAGTGCGCGGAGACTCGGTGCCGTCTACCGTCTGTGTTACCGGAGAGCTCCGAGGCAGCCGCTTCAGTCCCCCTCCCACAGCGAGATGTGACTGATGAAAGCCCGTTCAGCTCCGGCTCTGTCTCCCTCTCTCCCTCTCTCTCTCTCTCTCCCTCTATGCCTTATTGGCATGGCAGGAACAAGCCCACATCTAGATGAATCAGATACAGATTCTTATATTAAAATCTTCCTAGTATGAATGTTTCCTACAGCCACTCACTTTCATGTTTGTCCATATCTCCTTTTCAATTAAATTCTAACAATTCAGCACGCTTTGTGAGGATGAATGTTGCATAAACACTATTACCAAAGCTTCAGTTATAATTCATTTCTCTTCGTCCTCTTCTGATCCCTTTTCTCTAGCTCTTTCTCATTTCTTTACCTTCATTTTCTCTGTCTCCAATTTAAATTTGCTTTATCGGCATGACTAATTAAAATAATTACACAATTGTTAATGCAGGTTGTGCAGCAAGGGTTGCGAAGTGGCGTTTGCTCACTGGAAGAATATTAAAAATACTGAACATGATGCTGCAGTGAGAATCACAATACTAATAAAAAATAAAGGAGTTTATCTGAAAACCACCTGAAAAAGTAGTTACAAGCTGTTTTCATGTATATTTTGATGCACTAAAATGAGGCTATATACAAGTTTAGTATAGTAGAATGTTGTAGTACTTGTACTTTTGATGCAAATCTTCTGATGAACTTGTTAGATTCAATTTAAAACTACAGTGATAAAAAATAGGTATCAAATTCTCTTCATTTCAGCCAGCTGCAATATCCCCTGCTGCAATGCATCCCTTTAAAATAATAACATAAAAATAATCTAATTCCAATGGGGTGATTCTTCATAATTGCTACTTATACTTAATTTTTCTAAGTATGTGTTGCTGGAGTATGTGTCCATTAGTCCTCGTGTCCTGGTCAGTTTTATGTGTCCTTTAGTTTGTTTACTTCAGGTTTTTCTAATTGATGCAACAGCTATTGAATTTGAAGCTTGTGAGAGTTACAATCAATATTTAAAAACATTTAACTGAAAACCAGGTGTAAAAGAAGTTGCATGCTGTTTTTCTGTACATTTTAGGTCCAAAAAGGAGACTATAGTAGAAGTATTGTACAGTAGTTTCATTAGAGTTTAGGCTTTTGATACAAATCTTATGATCAGCTTGGTAGATTAGATTTAACACCACAGTGATGTAGAGAATAAAAATAGCTTTAATAATACCTGCTGCAATGCATCACATAAAAAGATAATAAAATAGTAGCAATTATAAAGAATCACCCCTTTTAGAATTAGATTATTTTTAAGTCTGTTGCTGCATTTGTGTCCACCAGTCTGTGTTGTTTAGTTTGTCATTTACACATTTTATCTGTTTATTGGGTTGAAACAACTTAAGAGTTTACTTTTACTTTTTCTAATCGAAGCACAGCAATTGCTGCACCTCATGGTACTGAAAATCACAATACAGACAACAAAGAGATTATATTATAAGAGAAGAGGTGACTTTGATCAGATGAAGTATTTACCTGCTGTTTTCATGGATATCTTTGAGGCACTCAAAGGAAATATTGTGCAATTTACATCATATTTTCAACACTTCCTGACAGCTAGTCACTTTGGAGTTTGGCATTTTGATCAAGTTTGATGACCAGCTTGTTTTAGATTAAAAACCACAGTGGTATAAAGAATAAAATTAGCTCCATGTCAGCCAACAGCAACATCACCTGCACTAATTTATTGCTTCAAACAAAATAAAACTACTTCTACTTCCACAGATAAAGGGGGCAATTCTTCATATGGATATGGATTTTGTGTCCACCAGTCTTGTAGTTGTC
>JAPTMW010000007.1:23332538-23350230 GCA_029822955.1 Ostorhinchus angustatus
TATGTTTGTTTTAGTGAAAGCAAAAATGGCGAACGAACTGGACAGAGTGCGAATCTCGGCTGCGGAACTCCGAGCCGAAGCGTCGAATTCAGTCAGTATTACTGACTGTCAGAAAGGTGAGAGGAAGCGAGCCAGACAATTTGAGTGAACACACTAGAGGAAAAAGTCCTTAATTTAGAACAAAGTAGAGTTTTAAGTGAGCTGAAAGTAGCCTATGGAGTTGCTAAGTTAGTGGCCAGCTAATGTTGTTAGCTAGCTAGCTCTCAGTCTGTCCATTCTCTGGTCCCGCGCGGTTTCTTTTAAACGCCCCCTTCAAGCACAACAGCACCCGATATTTACTTTCCAACCATGACCACACTTTAATTTAGATTTTATTTTACATTACCTAAGTATGTTGTTTTGACGGCGTTTATTTTAATAACAGCAAAACCCTGTAATTAGAGTAGAAGATGAAAGCAACGTCAAACCTTGTCACGACTGACGACCTCGACTCTTGTCATTCGGTAATGGTGTAAATTCACCGTTACTCACTGCAGATGGCACAAATGTTCAATCAAGACTGTATCGAAAAAGTAATTAACAAGTCCAGTGTTTACTCCTCTGTTAGTATCTGTTGTCTCTTAATACTGTCTAAGCTTAATAGTTGTAGAAAGTTGATTTGAAAAGTTCTGAGGGCCAGCAGTTTTTCGACTTAAAGAGTCGGATAGTCTGAAAACACTTCAGAGATGCCCTTAGATTTTTCATGCAATTTGCAGGGAAACGAGTGAAACAATAACAGGCCTTCACTTTGTTCTTCCTTTATATGTTTTTATCAGTTGAAGAACAGGAGCAACATGCGCATAAGCAGCATAGGAAACGTGACGGAAAGCGTCCTGATCTGCAGCGGTACCAGCCAACAGCAGGACATGGACGACGTCACCGTGACAGTGAGGATGGGGATGCCTCTATACCTGATCAAAGCGAAAACCATCTTTCCCCTGAATTACATGAGCATGTTCAGCTGTCACAAAATGAAAAAAAGACTGTCTCTGATAAAGCACCAGACAGACATGGATGCACAGATGGTGGAATTGATCCCAACAAGACAATTGAGGACAGGATGAGAGGTGATGGCAGTAACACTCAGAACTGTAGAAAGTCCACACCTCACACTAAAATGGAAGAAAACCGAGAAAAGGACTGTGTTGAAAATGACAGAGAACATCAGGAGCTTGTTGGAGCTGCAAAGACACCAAGAAAAGCTCGAAAACCAGACAGAGAATTTTATCAACCTGGAAGCCGAAGAAACATTCAGGGAAAGGACTCTGGGGTTGGAAGAGAGCAGGAAAGACCTGCAAATAAGAAGCAAGAACAGAAAACTGAGTCAGATTCCCAGTGGAATACACCAGAAAAGGAAGGAAACAAAAATTCTCCCATACAGAAGCAGGGAGGGAAAGATAAAGAAGTAAAAGTAATACAAGAGTCACACAAAAAGCAAGGGAGTCGAGATGCTGAAAAACCTCCTTTACCCTCTGAGGCTACTGTGGAGAAACTCACTAACAAAGTGGAAAAACTCAGTGTGAAAGAAAAGGGCAAAGTAAGAGGTGTGGGCCAAGATGCTGAAGAGGCTGGTTGCAGCAGAGGAGAAACAACTGATAAAGCAAAAAGAGGTGCCGAAATAAAAGAGGATGAGGAAAAAAAAAAGGAGAAGGGAAACCGCCGGAGAAGAGGAGGGGAGAAGGAAAAAGAGAAAAATCAGGATTCCATTAGAGGAGAAGATAATATTCCTGGCAGAGAAAAGGGCAACCAAGGTAAAATGGAGAACGAAAGACACCGAAGAGAAACAGACAGGGATAACAGACCAGGTAAAACAGGAGAGACACACCAAAACAAAGGAAAAGAGAATCGCAGGGAAAGCAGAAGAGGTGACAATAACAACAACAGATCCCGAGATACAACAAAAGATGTTAAAGTAGACAGAGCAGAAAACAGGCCTGATGAAAGAAGTGACAAAAATAAATCCAATGCAAATATCACAACACCAACCTCAAAACGCTACTCTAAATCAGACATTCGACGCTCACGAAATCGAACTTACAGCAGTAGCTCAGCAAGCAGTGTGACTAGCCTGGATGGTCCCAGGCTGGGGATAGAAGTGGTTAGTACGAGGCGGCCACGCTTAGATCCAAAGCGCAGTGACAGAGAGAGCACAGCTAATAGTAAAGATGGCCGGAGGAGTCATCTGCAGAGCTGGACAACAAATGGAGAATCATCTACAGAATCACTGGAAGGGAGTGAGATGAGTGACATAGCAGACGATAGAAGGAAGAAAAGACAGGGTGGAGAGGTTGATGTAAGTGCAGAGAGACGGAGGGAAGAGAGGAACAGGTCAAAGGGAAACAAAGGTGGAAGTCGGGGTATCCTTAGGGTGTCTCTGGAGAAGCAATCATCACAAAGTGGAGATGTACAACATCGTAAGCAAGGCATGGTTCCTCGAGGCAGAGGTGGGGGTATCTTGGTGCTTCCATCCCGCACAGACATCTCTAATTCACCTGAGGGTGGACAGAGGCTACTTTTTGGTGGAATTCGAGGAGGAGCAGCTTCCCGGAGCAGAGGAGGCAGGGGAGGAGGAGTAAGACGACTCTGGGATCCAAATAACCCAGACCAGAAGCCAGCTTTGGTCAACACCCAGTCCTCACCGCATTCATCTCTACAGCAGCCGACATATCTTCAGACGGGATCTGGGTACGGACAGCTTCACTTTCTGGACACAGATGATGAGGTGTCTGGTAGTCCTCCAGTCACACAGGGTGAGCACTTTCGATCCCAGCAGCAGGCTGCTGCCCTGGCCTACTACAAGTTTCAGAACTCTGATAATCCCTACTGCTACCCTATGCCCACCTCCAGCCCACATAATCCCAACACTCCTAGCAACCAGCGCTATGCATATCCTTATCATATGGGCCCGTACCAAATGGCTCCTCCTAATGGCATGTACCCAGGCCCTGGCGTGGGTCAGTTTTGTGGTGGTTACAGGGCAGCAGGTTATTCCCAGCCTGGTACAGGAGGTGGTTTGTCATATGAAGAGGTTGAGCAACAAGCAAGAGGGGAGTTGGGGAGGCTGTTAAGGGCTGCAGATGCTCAAGAGCTCCAGCTCAGTAACCTGTTGTCCAGGGACAGACTGAGTGCAGATGGACTGGATCGCATGGGCCAGCTGAGGTGAGCATTGTTTTCACAGGTTCAGTGTTAACGTTTTTTGTTAGTGTGTTTTCTTTGGGGTTTTTTTGAGGGGGGTGGTTGTCAATTTTATCCTGCCTCTGTACAAACAGTTATTTCAAATATTGCATGAAAATCAGACAAAAGAATTATATAAAAGAAAGTCAAACTTTCGAAAAGGTTAGTTAATAGTTTTGTTATTTTCAGCTCTGGAAAAAATGAGTTAAAAAAAAAAACTTGCCATATTGTTGCAAGCAAATTTCTAGAATGACTTACCTGACATTTTACTCATCCTTGGAAACTGGGCAATCCTTATCCTTGCTGAGCTGTGTTTAGAGGAAAGAGAAAAGGGGGTTAAGGAAACCTTGAGTCTGCAGTTAAATGATTAAATTACTTACATTTTCTTACAGAGATATTAAAGTTTTAAAATTGTATTGTTTTCTCTTTAGTGGTTTGTTTTTTAGTTTAGTATTTTGTTGTTTTCAAGTGCATAAATATTTTAGCAAATTAAGTTTTTGGAAATAACCCACAGGGATTAGAATCAGAGAAAAATTAAATCAATGCATGTTACTTAATCTTGTGTTCCAGAGCGGACCTTTTGTCACTCTATGAACAGGCCATTCTGACAGACATCGAATTCTCAGACTCTCAAAATGTGGATCAGGCCTTGTGGAAAAACGTCTTTTACCAAGTAATAGAACGCTTCCGACAGTTACTCAAAGACCCTAATTATGAAAGCAGCCCTCGTATCAGAAATATGCTGCTCACGCTGCTTGATGAGGTGAGAACATTGTGCAAAAATATTCCTTTATTTTTTTTTGTAGTGGCTTGATCAATTTAAATAAAAAATGTTTTCACTATGACTTGACCTGCTGATTGAAGTGAATCATGTGTTGTACAGGGAGCTCTGTTTTTTGATGCACTGCTTCAGAAACTGCAGACGGTGTACCAGTTCAAACTAGAGGACTACATGGATGGCATGGCCATTAGAGCTCGGCCATTGCGTAAAACGGTACAGGATGATTTCTTTCACCTGCTTTGATGTCAGTCTATATGCCAACTTGACATTTTCAAATATTTATTCATTGAAAAACTTCAATATTCATTATAAATAGGGAAACAATTAAAAGACCCACTAAGTGGAATGGCTGCTGCATCCCTTTTTTTTTTAACTTGCTTTGGATTGTGTTTTTAAATGGGACATTTAAAAATGTAAGTTGAAATGTTTATGTCATAGCAGCTGCACAACTTGTCACACTTGTTCACTTTATTAAACAAGTTAATAATCAGCTCATACTTAGCAATGTATTAACGGTTTTATGTGTGTTTTTGCATTCCTCAGGTAAAATATGCACTCATCAGTGCTCAGCGTTGCATGATTTGTCAAGGAGACATAGCACGCTATCGGGAACAAGCCAGTGACTCTGCCAACTATGGAAAGGCCCGCAGGTAAGCTGCAACAAGTATTCTCTGGTTAGTGCGAAATTTGTTTCACACATTTTAGAGCACTGGTTTCACTGGCACCAAGTCTCTTCTGTTCTGTATCAGCCAGTTTTAGTTGGTCCTGCTATTTGTTTTCCGCTCCAAAATAATCTCAGGTTTGTACTGTACTAAATTTCAGCATGACACGGAATTTGTCCTAATATTCAGAAACAACATCATTATTACACAGATAATCAATTTATAGTTCTGCGTGTGTACTTGCTTCAATCATATGAAGTCATAACCACGCTTGTTTTCATTTCTTTCTAGTTGGTATCTTAAAGCTCAGCAGATAGCTCCAAAGAACGGACGGCCATATAACCAGCTGGCCTTGCTGGCAGTCTATACAGTAAGTGACTTTTTTCCATTGAAATGGAGTTAAAGTCAGTTATTGTTGCCTCTGTCTTATTTTGTTTTGGCCCACCTCATCACAGAAACGGAAGTTGGATGCTGTATATTATTACATGCGCAGCTTAGCAGCCTCCAACCCCATCCTAACTGCAAAGGAGAGCCTGATGAGTCTGTTTGAGGAAGCTAAGCGCAAGGTATTCTATATTGTATTCATATTGTAGTCAATTAAGTTTTAAAGTAAGTGCTCCAGGTTTAGGAACCTGGAAAGAGTTTGCAGTTTAAGCCTTCAGTGATGAGTGATGAAGAGTTCATGTGATCATATGAAAATGTTTATGCTCTTTAAATTAATTCTTCATTCCTCTATTATTTGAAGACAAATATATTCATGTTAAAGTATTAGTGCTAATTAAGTTGTATGTGTAATCAAGTATTTTATTTTGTTTTATGCAGGCAGAGCAGCTGGAGAGGAGGAGGAGGCAGGAGCATGAAGGAGGCTCCAGGGGTCCAGCAGTAAGAGGGAGAGGAAGAGGAGAGGAAGGAGCACGTGTGGAGATTTGGATTCGGCCCAGCGGACAAGCAACAACTCCATCTTCACACAGAGGAGGCAGCGAGTCCAGTCGAGACTCTGAACAGGATGGAGAGTTGTGCACTCTTAGTGCTAGTGATGTAAGAGCTTCATTCATAGTTAGTCTCATGCTTCATGTGCCTCATTATTTTATCATGTGTTCTGGATGTTGGTACATTGTTTTTAAGGATAGATGAAGACTTCAATCTCAAAGCTTTCTCTTTCCATTATTAACATATCCACTCCCTTGTTTATAATCTCATTTCTGCATTTTCAGTCATGTAATGTGTCCTTCATTTTCAGTTTTAACCAATTTACTTCCTGCATGATTTTACTCATTCAATATTCCACTGCTTTGGAGTCCTTTTACCGATATTACTTCCACAGATTTTATTCTGCACAAGGGTGGTGTATTGTAACCCCACGTTGCTCCCTCCTTATCTCTCCTTTTCTGTTCTTAGACTTGTGTGCATTTATTCACTGTCCTTTAAATGGAATATGCTATTGTAGGCTTAGGCACTTGTGTCCGTGAGCCACTCCAAAGTGCCATTGATGTGTTGTGGTCCATAATTCTCAAGGAGTTTGGTCCTAAACATCCTTTTAGGTCAGTGTATGTGGGGGTACTAATGGCAGGGGCTCAGGTGGCATCCATCAGCTTTTCTCGGACTGGGAAAATCACAGATTTATGTGATGACGCACACACATTTATTCCATCATCCTGACTGTATTTGAAATGTGACATTTTGGTTTTCATACTAAACCATGTAAATCTTTTTCAACCTGAGCCTTTCTGTCAGGTTATAGTACCTTTTTTATTTTTAAGTGGGAATGTCATATTTTGACAAAATAACAGTCTTGTGACCCTGAAACATGTATTCTGTTCAAACTGTTTACCCAACCAGTCCAAATGTTATGGGTTTATCTGGTCTTGAATACGATTTGCCATCCCCTGGTGATCGGTTACTCCATCTGCCACTTTTATTTCAAGGTGCTTAACTTAGATTTGTCATTTCTTTGCACATTGGTTCTCAAATGTGGGTGTGTTATTTGCGCCTCTGAAATTATTTCCCCAAAGCTTTCCAAGTAGCAGCTTTAGATGCACTGGCCTGTCATATATTATTCAGTGGATTATGCTTTAAGGGTATAGTCACTTTTTGTTACCATTGTTTTCAGAAAACTCAAATGTCTTTATTGAATTTTTTTTGGATTAGTGGTTTATTTGTAAAAACAGGTCAGAGAATGTCTACTGTATGATAGATTTCAGGCAAGCACCTCTAAAGCAGTTCCATTGAAAGTTACAGTGAAATGATTTCAGAAGTGCAAGGGTTTACACACTTTTGGGGCCTCCTGTTATAATGGACCTGCAGAACTTGGAAAAAAAAAACACCATCCTTCTGCAGCTCTCTTGCTTCTCAGTCAAAAGGACTTAAGTTATTTTATTCAAACCAGCCCTGTACACCTTTTGTTTACTGAACCTAAAGGTAAACTGATAGGCCCATGTTTATGAGATGTTCCAAGGATCAGTGCAAATTAATTATTCGCTTGTCTTGAGGTAAATAAACTGTTAGGCTTTATATTATACTGGTAGCATAAATTGAACGGAATAAATAGTATTTTTTTTTTAACTGGAAATATTTATATTGTAATTAATCATCTGCTAAAATGTCATTATTCTCACAACCCTACATATGGTCTTAGTGATGAGAGATTTTCCCTAGTTTTTACTGAAGCTTGTCCTCAAGTATGAAATTCTATTACTTGCTTGTGATGACACTTGGCATCCATTCTTTCATTAGTGTATCCAGATGAAAGTTGCCATGACATCAGTGTGTAGGTGTGTCCTCTTGGCCACCTTCAGCAGTCATCACCCCACACACTCACACACACACTATATTGTCATTTTATTCAATTACTCAGGTGCATCTAAGTCTTGACGTCAGTTACTGATTTCTCCTTGTGCTCTTTGAAAACAAAAAACTTTTGTCTTGTGTTATTTGGAAAAAACGGCCTTACTGTTCAGCCATTAGTCATGCTTTTTTTCTGTCGACCTTCTTTTTCTTCAGCTAAACAAGAGATTCATTCTGAGTTTCCTGCATGCACATGGGAAGCTCTTCACTAAAGTGGGGTGAGTGATTGTTCCTATATTCTACCTTTTTAAGGCTGAAGGAGTTTGAAAGAATGAGAGCAGTTGAAATGAAAAAAATGGTGCATTTATGTGTGTGTTTTTCTTACGATGGATTATGCTTTCCTGCACAGCATGGAGACCTTCCCTGGAGTGGCAAGTCGTGTTCTCCAGGAGTTTAGGACACTGCTTCAGCATGGACCCTCCCTACTGGGCAGCACACATATGCTGCAGATAATCACCATCAACATGTTCACTATTCACAATGCCCACAGCAGAGGTATTGAGGCCTATACACTGTCAAAACCCTCATTATCATATGCAAAGCAACAAATACAATTGTACTTTTCTCTCATGTTTCCCTATCAGTATACTGTGTATTTCTCTTTACTATGGGGATGAATTGATTGTGAAATTCTGGAACAATACTTACAATTGAGAATTTTCCTTTTTTCCCAGTTGCCAATGCCAATGTTATGGTGTGTTTGTTTATTTTGTTTTTTGTTAGGATTATTTTTCAAGTAATTGTGCTCAGTTCAAATATTTTCAAATGAGAAACAAATTCATACAAAGTTATGGAACAACAGATAAGCATCAGCCACAGTAAAATATCGTTGTCTTTGCCAATAGCCAAAGGAGGACTAATGACATTCATTTTGTCTTCTGTTAATGTAATTATACTTTTTCTGTTGTTCAGACAAGTAGTAAGCAGGTAACATCTACAACTATACCTTACTATAGTTGTAAGTATACTTACCCTAAGGGGGATGTTGTGCAGTCCAGTCAGCTGATGTATCTGAACATCTCTACTTGAACATTGTTACTGTTGAATAACTTTTTTGGTAGATACTGACTATATGATCATTACAGAAGTTTGCAACAGATAATTGTGCACTTTAAGCAAATGTTTTTCCCCGTGTGTGAATCTGTGTTAAAGTACCAGCGAGAGGTAGAGTTGCTCATCACAAACCGAATCACAAGAATTAATATATTATTATAGCCCATTTCTTTATGTTCTACTCTATGATCTAATGTGACCATCAGCCCATCAGACTGAGTGGCACACCATAGTTTTCTAGTGTAAAACTTTGATTATGTCATTGACTAGGAATCAGTAAAAACCAGTGATATGCAATATAATGCTGTGGGATAGGAATTTGTGAGTACTGTAAGTCAGCAGCAAATAATATCACTCAAACTTAATATGGCTCGAAAATGAAGATTGTATTTCAAAAGTGACTCATAATGCAGCCCCAGTGAGTAGCTTATTGTGTGTCTAAGTTGCTGATTAATATATATTTCTTTGGTTGTTAAATTGGATGTAAAATGTGATTCAGCTAGTAACATGAATTAGTTGTCATGCTCATGATTTAGTGATTATTGCTGAGTCCTTGCATGTGCAATCGGAATCATGCAACTGTGTAGGCAAATTGCTTGGACTGTAAAGTGAACATAAATGTATTGGTGTTGACGCAGAACTGTTAAGCTGCTTTATTTGTTCTTTTCTTGTCAGGCGAAGAAGGAGATGTACGTTCCGTTTTACAAGAGCAAAGCACTGCCCTCGGCCTTGGAATATTTGCACTGTTAGTGCAGCGCTGCACTGAGCTACTTAAAGAGACGCATGCAGGTAAAAGTGACCAGCTGGTTATGTCAAAATTACTGCTCTAGATTCTCACATGATCATGTATTTATGGGAAGTTTATGTTGGTGCATGGTTTCCTTTACTAAATTAACATCAGTCTTGTTGTCTACAGCCACAATATAGTCATTTTTTGTGTAGATGTTTCAAGTTGGCATTTTGTGTATCTCTAGTCCTCTCTTCTGTTCCTCTGCAGCTACAGTGGTGTATATAACATTAGGTAAATCAGAAAAGCAGCTGGTTAATGTCAACAGACGAACTGCTCATAGCACAACACAGACACCATCACAAACTTCATGTAAGCTCAAAAGCATCCACAAACTTTGCATTGAGAACTATGAAGATGTCATTCAAGCACTGCAAAATTGTTACTTTACTAGTTAAATAACTCCCATTCTCTCCTTGTCATGTGCTGTTATGTCCTTGGTAAGACACTTGACCCACCTTACCTCCAGTATCATTCACACTGGTGTATGAATACATATGAATGTTCAGTGGTGGTCAGAGGAGCTGTTTGGCACGAATTGGCAGCCACACTTCCATCAGCCTGCCCCAGGGCAGCTGTGGATACAAATGTAGTTTAACACCATCCGAGTGTGAATGTGAGAGTGAATGAATAATGGATCACTAATGTAAAGCGCTTTGGGTGCCTTGAAAAGCGCTCATTATTATTATTATTATTATTATTATTGTTGTTATTATTACCACCAGCTTGGTGCCACCAGTTGCTGCTATTCTATAGAAAATACAGTTTTGTAATTCATATTGCTAAATGTATTAGTCATTTTTATCACTTTTTATCATTCAGAACCAGTGTCCACACCAGATGGAGGGGACCAGCTGGAGGGCATGGTGAGGGTCTCTGCTTTCCCAGTGGATCTTAGAGAATTACTGCCCAGCATCAAGGTGTGGTCTGACTGGATGTTGGGACAGCCAGACCAGTGGAATCCTCCTCCATGCAGTATAGAGTGAGTGTTTTTACTTACATGCACTGTGTGGATTTCTATAGATCAGCCTTTTCCTAAGAATCACTTTGGGTATTTTCTTCATAAAGTTGCAGCCCTGATGTATGGCAGTGTCTAGCCGACCTGTGTAACGTATTGGCTCGTGTGGACCATGAAGAGGTGCCTCTGTACAAAGTTGACACGGACGAAGGTGAGGGAGACGAGGAGTTGACAGTTCTGCAGCTTAAGGAGGACAGGCTGTTGGCTGGCTTTGTGCCCCTGCTGGCTGCACCACAGGAGCCCTGTTACACAGACAGACAAACTGACATGGTGAGCAGAGTTGTATGTCTTGTTATTGATTAATTTCTGACTTCTGAAAGGTGCTAAAGTATTTAGATTAGCAATATATTGTAATTTTACAGGGACTGTGTGAGTGACCAAAATCTTAGATCTTTACAGAGGTAATTTCATATGTAGATAACACACACACACACACACACAGCACAGCACATTTTCAGAAAATCAGTGAATAACCAGTTTATCTATAATGACCACGTGGAAATCTTATTCCTTATTACATTTTGAATTATGTACTTAACAAATAAAACATACTATTCTGAATTAATTTTTTATTATTGCAAAGTTTTTCAAAGGATTTCTCACAGGCTTAGGTGCTCTGTGATTACAATTACAGTGGAGAGGTTAGATGTCGGATGCAGGTCTTTCCCTGACAAAGATTTGATGTTAGTAGCCAAAAACTCATTTTCACATTTCTTTTAACATAATTTTGCTTAGGTTTTTGGATTCTATAAGCACATGTGTGGTTGTTTGTAGGCCCTCTAGCAAGGAAATAGTCAATTTTTCAATTAAATTATTACATTTTAGAAGAGTTGTGTAAGAGTAAACATTTTTTTCAATTGTTCAAATAAGCATGTAACAAAATTGAAAGTATTACTGTGAAAATGTGGTGCATATCAGACTTGCTGTACCTAAACCACTTCCATGTGACAGGAGTAA
The DNA here is from genome assembly GCA_029822955.1 of Ostorhinchus angustatus. Lineage (NCBI taxonomy): Eukaryota > Metazoa > Chordata > Actinopteri > Kurtiformes > Apogonidae > Ostorhinchus > Ostorhinchus angustatus. Next base: position 23,343,854 of record JAPTMW010000007.1, read on the forward strand.
TCCCTCATTTTGGGCTGAGCTTCTCATCCTCCTGTTCAGTATTACCCTGTTCTGTGTTATGTTCACTCTCCTCTGTGTTTGTTTGTATTGCATCTTCCAAATGTCCTGCCTGCATCCATGTTGATACAAAGAGCCACATCATGAAACATACTGTGCACAGACTGATTTTAAAAAATCACCATATTATGGAACAATAGGCATTTTTCTAGCATTACACAATATTCAGTATATTGTCCTACCACACAGGCCTGATTTGCAACCCTGTGTCTGTGTAGGTTCTTAATCACCCAGCTCATGGTAATGCTAAATTCCTTTGTACCACTGCCACTACTATTCTACAGTCATTGTATTTTTCTTCTTTTCAGACAATAGCAGCTGATTGTAAGAGGGTGACTGTGCTAAAGTACTTCTTGGAAGCCTTATGTGGACAGGAAGAGCCTCTGTTGGCCTTCAAAGGGGGTCAGTACATCTCTTTGGCAAATTCTCCTCCCCCTACCAACACAAAAGATTCAAGGAGCCAGCATGAGTCTCTGACAGAGAAAGAGGTGACTGTCCTTAGCCTTCTTCTCCTCACTACCTAACTACTCTCATCCTCTCTGTAAGCTACAAAAACATATTTCATTTCTCAAACCAGATGGTAATTGAGGGTGTTACCCTTGTCTGTTTGACAGGCTGACGATGTTATTGTGGAGGCAGAGTCATCTGTTTCCGCGTCAGAAGAAGAGGATGATATTGAGGAAGAAGGTGACAGCGAGAACGACATTAAGCAGCTGAGGGCACGACGCCATGCTCTTGCCAACAAATTGGCCCAGCAGCAGAAGCGCAGGGATAAAATCCAGGTTAGCAAGCTATGTATTTGTGACTGAATGAATAACACATTTCATGAATTTTCGTACACATTTTCTTGACAAAGTGCCAATCCTCAATGGACCTGTGCACCTAAAGGAATAGACCTTTCCTGGATGCTGCTTTTCATCAGGTTTCTAATACATTGTTTTAAAAATTATTTCTCACCACTAACCCTGAATCACCTCTGTTCCAGCTCTGTCTTGTATGTGTTGCCACTTGAATGGAGAAATAGATTTATATTTACAAATATACACAAACTACAAGCAAAGCAAGAGCAAAATGGGAAATCCGGGGATAGGGCAGATAAATACTCTACCACCACCTTTGACTGGGTCGTATTTGATGATTGAGAAGAATTGATAATGTTTGAGTCTATATGTTGTTGTGCTCTGTGTTCCAGGCGGTGCTACAGACAGGTGGACAGTTGGAGCTGGAGGTGCGACCTCTCTTTTTGGTTCCGGATACCAATGGATTCATCGATCACCTGGGAGGACTGAAGAAACTGCTCCAGTGTGGCACCTATATAATAGTTGTGCCGCTCATAGGTGAGGTTAAAAATGGAAAGAAAGAAAAAAATGAATAGAATCTTAAACTGTGGATAGTGACTGTATTTAATGGAATGAGGGAGGATCCAGTTATGCTGTTGTGATGTGTTGAAAAAGATAAGAATTCCCCATGTGTGGCATTTAGTGCAGACAGGAAATGTCTGTTTATATACATTCATGTTGTGATTTGTGTTCTCTCTCCCAGTGATTACAGAGTTGGATGGCTTGGCCAAAGGCCAGGAGAGCTTTGGCGGGGCGGGGTCAGGTGGGCGCAGTACTGGCAGTCGTGCAAACTATAATGTTAGTGCAGCACATATGCGGGCTGTGCAGGAGAAGGCCAAGTTAGCAGTGGCGTTTCTAGAGAAAGGATTCGAGGCCAGAGAGCCCTGCCTCAGAGCACTGACGAGCAGAGGAAATCAGCTTGAGTCTATCGCCTTTCGCAGCGAAGACACTTCTGGACAACAGGTGAGAGTCAAGTGAAAGAATCACTTATTTAATGACATTTTGATAGAGTCACAGATATGGTATAATGTACTTTAGATAATAAGAACCTTAAATCATGGCTAATGTCCGGTCTACCTTTTATGTTCTTCCTCAGGGTAACAATGATGACGTGATCCTGTCTTGCTGTCTTCACTACTGCAAAGACAAGGCAAAAGATTTCATGCCTGATCAGAGAAGTAAGTAATGTGCCAGTAATTCCCTCCTGCAATGTTCTATACTGTCCTACAGTATTTTACAACATGTGATGTATATAATGTTGCTTACCTTGGCCGTCTCTGTGTACACAGATGGAACTGTGAGACTACGAAGAGAGGTGGTACTACTCACAGATGACCGGAACCTGCGCGTTAAAGCTTTGACTCGCAATGTCCCAGTCCGGGATATCCCTGCTTTCCTGAGCTGGGCTAAAGTGGGCTGAACGATGCTAAGCTGAACTTAAGGAGCCCAACTGCTAAAGTCTGCTTGCCACTCAGCCAAACGAGAAGACACACTTAGGCAGAGGAAGAAGAGAAAACAGAGGAGAGAGAAGGAATAGAAAAGCAAAGAAACCACTTCTTAACAAGTTAAAGTAGTGAGAACAGAGTGGTTTCAGTGAGCTTTTCCCCTCATGATGAAGTGTGTGCGTGTGTGTATGTGTGTTAAGATCAATGAGCTTCCCCACAAAGAGAAAGGGAGACTTGGTAAGTCTGTGGAAGGCTTGACCAGAGGGGAGAGAAGAGATAGGCATGGAGTGCTTGGATTTGTAGGCCTCTGTGCCTAGCTTGTGTGCACTGTGCAAGCAGCATTAAAAGTTGAGACTGATGGTAGAATGAGCCAGAGAGTGTTGATGGTGATTTAACTGATTTAACGAAAGCTGTATTGAACGCCATAACTGGCACTTCCACTTGTCTTTGAGGGCTCAGTCTTACAGACTGACCTAAACAGCAGAGCTCAGTGAGTGAGAGGAGGGGAGCAGCTGGAGGGTCTGGGTCAGGGCGATGAAACGAGGCTGATGGTAGTGAGGGACACTAAGCCCTCGTGTATCTACATGTCTCTGAGGAAATGAGGGCAGGTAGAGTATTTCCTGCTCACCCAGGAAGTGCTTTGGTACCTGTTTTAGTGACTTAAGTAGTTCCTCCAGCTTGATCCAGACATGAAGTTGAAATATAGAGAGAAAATGTTTAAAACAATCTAAACACAGAACATTGGTTCATACTTATTTTCCTTTTTTAAATTTTTTTTTATTAATTTTTTTTTTTTAGCTTGTGCGTACAACATTTTGCTTCCCTCATGAAGGTGATATGTTACAATTTTGTCTTTGGTTGGAAGCATCTGCAAGGTTTTTTTGGTTCCTTTAGTCTGCAAAGTGTGACTTAATTGGATATGAGTACAATTTTTGTTATTCAGTGTGGAGAATAGAATCTGGCTTGTGGGATATTTTCGATTCCAAAAGATAGTACAGCAAGGATTTTACACATTGAGTAGTATTCTACTGGAGTATTAAAAGAAATAAAATCTTCATTTGCGAGTTACGTTGGACATAGGTCTGATTTAAGCAGCTGTGCGGAGTTGTAAGTGGTTTGATTCCTAACCGTGACTTTGCAGATACTTGATGATAGAGCACCTCTGGAAACTGCTTCACTTTGTTTTGTACTTGAAGTCATTTGTGCTATGTCATATCATTTTGGGTTTTTTTGGTTTTCCCCCACAGCACTGTTATTTTATTTTTCATTATCAGGACCAGTTTGCCTTTAAAGATTTAGGCCTTTTTTGAGGTTACAAATCCAAATTTTCTTTATCACAACATAATATGTGCAATTAACCATACAGTTCATAAACAGCTTAGTTCCCCATAGTCAAATAAGTGGTTGTATTTCTGTCTTGCTGTACATTGCTTTGTGAAACAATCTAAAGAGATTTTGTGTCATGGTTATGTTTCTCTGAACATGTCAGTCACTTTCTGGATACATTAAATGGATTAAATGTACAGCTTTGTTCTGTCATACAGTATATAAATCACATTCATGATACAAGAATACTGTATGTAGAAGTGGCTACCCTACTTTCTGTTTTTCCTGCACTTTTTCAGCTTGGCTTGTACACCTAGCAGCAGTGGATGTGTCTGTATTTGTATGAACCAACAGTCAGGTTTATTAACAAGATTGTATTTTTGTTTTTAAACTACATTGTTCTAGTGCTACTGTAGTTGTCAGTGTAAACTCGCAGTGCTGCCGCAGTGTTTAATGTTTTATTGTGGGAGCAAATGCGCCTAAGTACATATTCTGTTCTACACCACTGACTTTTTTTTCTGTGCATCAATAAAATTGTAACAAACACCGATGTCTTTCTGGTTTTTACTTGATACTCATGTCACTGAAAATATGAAAGTGCATACTTGTGATTCCTGTCATGATCCAAAGATGAAAGTAAGATTTTATTTATATACACATGGGATGGAGTTGGAATATATTTGGTTACTGGGTAATATCAGTACATAAATGAAAATCAAAATTAATGTAAGGAAAAAACAAATCCATATTTTTAAAAGTTGAATAAATCACTGAGATGCTAAAACTTTATACAAGTGTGCCCTCATGTGGTAGTTTAGGATGACATGTTTGAGTGATGAATACAAAAGCTGGTTTAGAATTGAAAGGTTAAATAATGTTGGACATAGGGAATGGCTAAACATCAGCTAACAGGGAAATGTCCAAGTTTATCATGTAAACAACACTGAGATTAAAGTCACATTAAGAAAAAAAAAGTTATTCTACAGTGATTATTCTCTTCTGGATACATGACTCAAAAAACAGGTGCTCTTCCTGACATTCTGGTTTTGGGACTGATATGTATTAAAAATTTAAAATGCTGGGGTAAAGCCTGCAGAGTTATTCAGTGCACTCTCACACCACTGACATCAAATTTGTGCTTGGAGGCTTGAGGTTGCAGTTCTGTGTAAATTGCAGTAACTCAAGCAAGCAGATATCTGTGTATCTTCACAGAAACTCTTCTGCAAAGATTCTTCTTTGTAATATGTATTAAATCACATTGATTACAAATATACTCTATGTGAACTTGAATAATGCTTGCATGTGTGGGAAATTACACAGGGGATTCATGCCCACATACATACAGCATATATAAATATATACATGTACAGTCTGAGTATCGGGGACATAAAGTTCTCCAGCACATCCATCCATATCATTGGCTTCAGTATACTTCTGTGCCTGGATACAGACCACACAGGCTGGACCTGATTCCCATCATCATGACAACAGGGCTACCAGGCAACCAATCAAAGTCCTCTGAGCCTCACTCTGCAAGCTGATTGGTTTGTGCCTGCAGCCTGTTGTGGAATGCTCATCTTTAACCTCTCTGCTGCCATGCACATCGCATACATCCTATATTTTCTTAGTGCAGATTACAGCTACATTTCTAATCCTGTCACATGCATTGTCAGGTCTGTCATGATGCGATGAACCAAGAACATCTCAATAGATTGTATGCATATGTGAATCAGAATAAAATACTAGTGCTCATCTATAAGATCATCTTAATGCTCAACTGATACCACAAGATGATGTTAAAATGACAGTGTATTTTAGGAAACAAATCCACAATGTAAACAGACTGCTACTGAGAATACACAATTTGTTAACACCCAGTGAGTCATACGTATGCGAACAGAGACACTTAGATGAAATACTGATAATCTGAAATCTGCTTTCACTGGTGGACTGCACTTTGTGTCATCTAACCAGGTAGTCTTTTCAGTCAGGATCATGGGCTCTGCAGGGTTACAGATCCCACATGCCTTCCCAGGTCTTTCTGGAGTCTAATCAACAAGTCTGTCAAGGGAAGTGATTACATAAATGAAAAGAATATTTTAGACACAGCTGGAGAGGGCTGTTTTTATGGACTCACACTAGAGTACTTTTTTGCTGTGTCATTTGTTAAATAAGGCATTGACCCTTTGGATAACTGGCACCCACACTGGCTTGTAACACAGGATATGCTTTAGTTGACTGTGTATTCAGTGACATTCTCTGACAAACTCTCTGGTAAATTGATTTATTAAATAACTGGGAAACTTGGCAGTTGTTCTGTTTAGCCCTGATGACATGGGAGCTTTGCTGGACCATGACTGTCTTTCTGACACCTGTTATGAATGGGAAATACAGAAAGTCTTTATGGTCAATGTTTCTTTCAGTGTAAATTAACCATTGGCTGTTCATAGAAAGGGCCAGACTCAGACAAACTGAATCAGGTGCTCAGTGACTGGAAGTGCATAACAGCACACACACTGGTGAGGTAAAAGGGCAAGAGGGAAAGGTAGTGTTCAGTGCTTAACGTAAAAGAATATTAATAATATCAAATATTCAACTGCCATGTGAAACAGAAAGGCCAAAACATATACAAGTCTCTCTCTCTCTCTCTCTCTCTCTCTCTCTCTCTCTCTCTCTCTCTCTCTCTCTCTCATCCAGTCCTCATCCATCA
>JAPTMW010000007.1:23375455-23385828 GCA_029822955.1 Ostorhinchus angustatus
GGATGAGCACAGGCTGAGGCTGGACAAAGAGCTGGAGAGTCAGAGGAACAACTTCACACAGGAGATGGAGAAGCTGCTTAAAAAACATCAGGCAGCACTGGAGAAAGATGTATGTGGATGCCAGATCATTTAAAATGGAAAAATCTAGTGACAAAAAATTGCAATACCTGCAATGCACTGCTGTATTTTATGACATGATTATGTGCACGTATTAAATTTAGATTAAGTTTAATTGCAGGCGGGACTATAATTGTCCAATAAATTTCTTAGACATCATTCTTTTCAAATTTCCCACACATGTTCTTTACCACTAGGAGAGGTGCAGTACATGGTTTGATGGCTGAATTTAAAGTTTGAGAATTTTGTTTTTGTTTTTTTTACACATTTTTTAAAATTCCAACTTGGAAAATTTGTCCAACCAATTTGTTAGAGACTATTCACCCGATTCTTTTCAAATTTCACACACGTTCTTTACGTGTGCCTCTCTGTCAGATTTTGCATTCTGTACACATTTTTGAAGAGGTTTTCAAGAGATTGAAAGTTAAGACTCAGAATTCATGTCTGGGTAGGAAAGGTATCAGTGAGCAGGAGGGGCAAAGTGTTGTACAACTGGGTAGGGGTATTGGTAAGCTCCATTTACTTGTTCTCTTGACTTTGTGGCATAATGTGTTAGTATATGATGTAGGGATGTTGTTCTTTCATGTTTAAAGTCCTGCTCCTGCCATGATTTGCACAATAGACTCATGTCTCATTACCAAACAGACTTCCACAAAGCTATGATCTTGGGAAACACAGGCATATTCTCAGTGGTAGCTCCTCCATCCAGCTTCCTCAGCCCTCAATGTGCATTTAAGGGAATTGAGACATCCTTCCAGATGGTGAACCCAGATCGATTTCAAGATTACCATCAAACATTGAGGAGCCGAAGAACAGAGGAAGTGGAAAAATAAGGAATAGAGAAGTTACTTTTGTGTCAAAGAAAACTCCTACAACTGAAGCGATGACCATGTTTAGAGTTTCTACAACTCCTTAAAACATCAAACATCCAGTCATTTGAATTTAAGGCCTTAAAAGATATTGAATACAATTTTGACGCACTTTTCACTTTGCATTTACAATAGTTCTATTAACTTTAGTTGTACCTGCTGGATGTGAAGTAGAAACCTTGTCGTTCTCTCATCAAGATCTGCATTTTGTTTAGCTGAAGACATTTGCCAATGATGAGAAGAAGTTCCAGCAACACATTCAGGTGCAGCAGAAGAAGGAGCTCAGCAGCTTCCTGGAGTCACAGAAACGGGAGTATAAACTACGCAAGGAACAGCTCAAAGAGGTACCCAGTAAAACCTGGACACATTTTAACCACATGCACCACCGAAACATTTTGGTGTTTAAATTTAACCAGATTAGAGTAACATGAAATGTTTTTATTGTATGAAAAGGGCAGCTTCCTTAACAGCGTAAAGATCATTTTTATGAATAACTTCCAACATGAGCTTTGGCAGAGAAAGTTTAAGTGGACTGTTGCTGTGAATTCTGTAGAAGTAAGCACAAGAAAAAGCTCTGAGCTTGTTCAACCTTGATATGCTGACAAACCATCTCCAGTTGTCACTGCACTGTTGTACTGAAATGTAAATCATTTCTGTGCCTCAGGAATTGAGTGAGAACCAGTCGACTCCCAAAAAGGAGAAGCAGGAGTGGCTGTCCAAGCAGAAAGAGAACATCCAACATTTCCAGGTCAGGATTTCACAAGAAATCTGAAAATGAGCCTCTTATAAATAGTTTTCAATCCAAGGATTAGTGACAGTAGTTTTCATGCTTTGGAGTCTCTAAATTGGAAGTGTGCAGTCCATTGTATGTCATATGATGTCAATTCCTCAGGCGGAGGAGGAGGCCAACCTGCTGAGGAGACAGAGGCAGTATCTGGAGTTAGAGTGTCGCAGGTTTAAACGCAGGATCCTCATTGCCAGACACAATGTTGAGCAGGATCTGGCCAGAGAGGTATTCACACCACCCACCTAGAGTTTTTCTTGATCAAAGCAATTCAGAGATTAATATGTAACCTCCCTTTTTGCTCCATACTTTCTAAAGGAGTTGAACAAACGGCAGACACAGAAAGATTTAGAGCATGCCATGCTGCTCAGGCATCATGAGTCCATGCAGGAGCTGGAGTTCAGGCACCTGGGGACGATCCAGAAGGCCCGGGCGGAGCTGATCCGGACTCAGCACCAGACTGAGCTCACCAACCAGCTGGAATACAACAAGAGGAGGGAGAGGGAGCTGAGGCGCAAGCATGTCATGGAGGTCCGACAGCAGCCCAAGAGCCTCAAGGTGCGTTTTGTTTTTTTAATATAAGTTTGCTTTGCTCAGTCCTTAGTCATTCTCTAAATGTCTAAGCCCCTTCATCACTTTTCATTGTGTCTACATCAGTCTAAGGAGCTTCAGATTAAGAAGCAGTTCCAGGAGACATGTAAGACACAGACCAGGCAGTACAAGGCCCTCAGGAACCATCTACTGGAGACCACGCCCAAGTCTGACCACAAAGCTGTGCTCAAGAGGCTGAAGGAGGAGCAGACTAGGAAGCTGGCTATACTGGCCGAGCAGTATGACCATTCCATCAACGAAATGCTCTCCACTCAGGCTGTGAGTATCTGAGCAGAAGGATGCAGACGACAAAAAACACTTTTTTAATGTAAAAAATGTATTCGTTTGGTCACAGATTTTATATATGGGTCTTTTACAATTTTGCATTCGAATTAACTCATTGGTTTAGTGTCTCATTAATATATTTTACAACTTAAGTGTTTTTAATTAACACAAAGTAGTAATACAGCAGTAAATCATTTGATATATTTGTTTATATTGCTTATTATTATAAGTCAGATACATAATTTAACACAGGACAAGAACTGTAATAATCTACAGACTTAGTAAAATGAAAATATATATAATTTTTTTTGGATTCGTGGCATCTCTTTTTTTATTTATTTTTTTATCTCACTGATGCCTACACCATGGAGCTTAATATAAAACGCCCTTGTCTTTCCTCTGTTTGTGTATCTGTGTACCTGCCCTTAGTTGCGGTTAGACGAGGCTCAGGAGGGAGAGTGTCAGGTTCTGAGGATGCAGCTGCAACAGGAGCTGGAGCTGCTCAATGCCTACCAGAGCAAGATCAAGATGCAAACGGATGCTCAACATGACAAAGAAAGGAGGGAGCTGGAGCAGAGGGTCTCTCTGCGGAGGGCTCTGCTGGAGCAAAAAGTAAGACAGACCCTCAAACTGTCAATTAAGTGCAATGTTTGACCCAAATATTGACAGCATATAGGCTTGAATATTGATAGGCCTGATCACATCGGAGAAAACCTTAGTAGTTCTTTTTTCATTTTCCCTGATGAGAACTGTATGTTTTTGTTTTAATCCATGACCTTAGAAATCAGTGGTTCTTTCAAAATAAATTATTTACTTGGTGCTTTGTAATTTAGTATTTTTCCTCGCTGCTGCTGTCTAAATGAAGATTAATTTTTATTGCAGTCAGTATAGTGCAGCTGTGCTATTTCTTTTCTTCACTGCCTAACACACAATCAGCACCGTTACAATGTTACTACTATGACTACTTTTCTCAGCAGTGTAGGGATAAAATATGTTTTTGTTTTTTTACATTGAGGTATTTTTTTATTGAGGTAATGTGGTGGTGTCCACATGCAAAATTTTTCAAAGTATTTGTGAAGCTCAAAGTATCGCAGACGACATTGCCAAACACATATCTATATGTAGTTGAAAGCAGCATATGCCAGAGTGCTCCATATGATTGTTATATGACTTAGAAATCATGGTTATTTAAAAAAAAAAAAAAAAAAAAAACCTGGCAGAATGTGAATGAGGATTGTGCCAAATTGTTTCTACGGAGTGAATATAATCATTCCTCTAAACCCTCATCAAAATCTTGAGTTGTATTTTACATATTTGCTGGATATTAATGATACTTAAACATATAAGTTTTATTTGTGCAAGGATTCCTGGTGGTTTTACTAGAAAACCAGTTTACTGCAGAGAATGTACTGTATGTCCAAAATATAGAAGATTAGAATTAAAATGTGATGATGATGAAGAAGATGCTATGCAAATTGTGAGATTAATTAGTTATATTTTAAAGTGATCAACAGTCCTGTTCTAAACTCCACCTTGTGTTTTTCTTCCTCAGATTGAGGAGGAAATGCTCGCCCTGCAGAACGAACGCCTGGAGCGAATCCGCTCGCTGCTGGAGCGTCAGGCTAGAGAGATCGAGGCGTTTGACTCCGAGTCCATGCGGTTGGGCTTCAGCAATATGGTGCTCACCAACCTGGCCCCCGATTCCCAGGGAGGCTGGGGGGGAGGGGGCGGGGGAGGCCAGGGGGCTCAGGGAGGAGGCCACTGGCCCGGAGGAGGTGGAGGAGGCAGCCACCATAGTCATCACCACCAGGGGGGCTCCAGCTCACAGCAGCCGTGGGGTCACCCTATGCTGGCTGGCGGCCCGCCGCCCTGGAGCCTCCATCATCCTGGAGGAGGAGGTCAGAGGGGGAGCGGGGGAGGTGCAGCTGGGGTGAGGAACAGCCCACAGGCTATGAGGAGGACGTCATCAGGGGGGAGGAGTGAACAGGGCATGAGCAGGAGCGCCAGCATCACCTCCCAGATCTCCAATGGATCCCACCTGTCCTACACCTAGACACAAACACACAGGCACTTATGCAACACAATATTTGTCTTAAAATGAAATTCTTGTGCATCAATGTAACACACACACACACACACCATGCATGCACCACACATGCTTTACATACACTTATTACCCACAGTAACTGCACAGTACTGACACTGGGAGACCTCAGCCCAGTTTTTCCCCATTACCACTGCTCTCTTACATCAGTGTACTCCAGCAGGAGTCTGTGGAAACCCAAAAGCTGTGAGATGATCCAACGACAGCAAAGACCATGTAGAGTAGACTGCTGTACAGTAGTGTTATTTTAATGTTGGCCTACAGTGCTATTTGTGTTTTTACTTGCCATGTCAGTCTCAGTTGCCATAGTCCCAGTATAGTATCTTCATGTGTTGTATGCAGTCCTTCTGTGAGGTCAGTCTGATTGGGTAAATATTGTAAGAGCATGATAGATGAAGTTTGGATGAAAACAAAAAGTTTTAAAGTGACATTCAAGGCACAAAAAGACCCTTTACAACTCGCGTGTTAAGGTAAGCATCTGAGTGAAGATCACTTTTAAGGTAATTATTGTTAAATGCTGTTAGGTCAAAGTAGGAGTTTCAGGAGAACATTGAAGAGGTTTAAAAAGGGAAATGGAAAGAGGAGTGCAAAGGTTGTAAGTACTAGTTGTTATCTCTGGTTTTATTTTGGTGGTGGAGTGTCAGGAATGTGTTTAAGTACGTCATCTTGTATTTCTGCAAGTCCACCAGCGAGTTTAACTGACATTGTTAGGGAAATCATGAAGCTGACGGACGAACTTTTCCTGGTTCAGTGTCACATACTGTTCGAAATAACTTTGCCGAAGCTAAGTGGGTGTGTTGGCGAGGCTGCAAAGATGCCAAAAGTATGTGTGTGGAGTTGTCATTATAAGTATCCATGCCAATATATCGTTATGTTTCAAAGGGATTGTGCCAGAAATGTCAGTGTAAGTTAAATAATATTATATCGCCAAGTAGATGCATGTGTTGTCAGACGGAAGGAGAAAAGCAGTACCTAGTTGTGCACGCTCAGCCTTATTAGCTCAGCTCTTGGGTTTCCACCGGCCTCTGCACCCGTTCACACCTGCCCAGTAGACGGCCCCGATGACAAGGATGGGTTTTCAGCAGCACGTACTGGTTTCCAAACCAGTGCTTCAGTTTCACATTGACAGTAATTTCCTGGTGTAAATTGGCACAGTTTTGATTGAGGAAAGCAATGCACTATGCAGTAGAAAACATTGTATGAATTAAAGAAAAAAAAACCTTAGACATTCACGGTTTGCTTGACCGGAGGGTGTCTTGAGAATGACTTGCACTTTGCCACAGGCTTTCACCTTCACACATTGTTAATATTTATGCACAGATGCATACATTCAGTAGGCTTAATTTTTATTCCCCAGTTAAACAGAATGTGTCCCTTTGCACACTAATGAATGCATGCAGTGGGGTAAGTTTTGTCATCATAGTGGGACATAAATACAATTATAAAAAAAAAAAAAAAAAAGTGCTTGCTGAGTAATTTCTAAATGAGCAGCGCACTCAGCAACAGGCAAATCTAAGATCGAAGTCTTGTATTATTTTGATATTCTCAGCAGGCTTTTTCCATCAGCGCTGCCTGTAAATTTCCTTGTGAGGTAGATGAGCGGTCAGGGGTGGCGCTCTGCTGGTGGGTGACCGCTGGGTGTCTCAGTGGGTAGATGGGTGGTGATGCTGTGATCTCCGCTGCCATGCCCCTGCAACCTTCCCCAGTCTGACACCCCGCTCTGTCTCACCCCAGGTGACCCTCAAGTCATGTCCCAGACACCGAGCCCCCAGCCTCCCTCCACCTCCGCTCCCTCACCTCCTGAGCCTGGTTGTTGTCTCAGCCCCCTCCCTGAAGAACTCAAGTGAAAGAAAATAAAATATATAAATATATATATACAGATGTATGATTATATAAATCTATGAAAGGTTTATAGCGTAATAGAGATAAAGGTGGAAGTCTTACGGTGAAATGCAGAGATTATGCATTGTATGATATTTAGAGGTGGAATGTACAGAGAATCTGTTAATATTGTATATTTTAAACTTGAAAATATGAAAATCTAATTGACAAGTCAAAGACAAATTAACTGCTTGTAACGCGAGCACAGTGACGTGGTTTCAGACCAGCGGTATTCAAACTAACATCACGTTTCCTGACGCTGGGATCACTGTCTTACTTGCGACTGCAGGGTCTGAAACTTGTTACAGATATTCTGTTGTACAACAATAACAACACAACTCTAGGTCAGATTGCCTTGAATAAATGGCAACGTTTTGTTTAATGCTGAATGAGGATGATTTTGCACATAATTTGAAGTCTAGGTAGGTTTAGCCTCTGATTTAGCATTGGCTGTTTTACTGACATGATGATGAGCATTGGAAGAGATCCAGGCAGTTTAGGTTTTAGTGGGTTTTAGAGGACACTCAGGCCAAAGGTTAAGGTGGTAACAACAAAATTAAAAAATCCCATGAACAAAAGAATTCTAACCTTTTCGGCTTCAGTTTTAACATATTTAATTGGATATCATTGAGTGAAGGATCGCTCAGTTACAACCTGTGAAAGATGCAACCTCTTGTTTTTCCACAGTATTTTCACACTGCAGTTCTTTTTGTTTTTTTTTCTTCATTGCTACTTCACTCGAGTTCACTTATCCTGTTGTTGAATCCGTTCTAAACACAGACTCCTCACAGAATGCGGTGATCCCACTTTTCAGACATTATGCTGTTTTACTCGGCCCACTTTGTGAATATTTTCCTGAATCTCTGCTGTTTTTACTCTTTTTTGTTTTTTTTTCCCAGAGAGGTTTGTGTCACTTCCCAAATGATGTCTGCAGAGGGCCAAACGAGTGGTGTTTGTTTGGTTTTTAAGGACCTTCTCTTGTGTTTACGTGAATTCCCAGTTTTTATTTTATTTTTTATAGGCAGTTGGCAGAGTCTAGCTTTAGACCTTGGTCACTCTGAACTGGATCAGTTGCACTGATTGCACAAGTGATTGACCAGAAAGAGTCTACTGTGATCCCCCTCGATGTGCTGAGGGACAGCTGCCATTGGCTGATGGTCGGCGGGAGGCAGGGTTACGTCTCTGTACAGTCTGTTTATCAGTATTCCTTTTCTCTCTCCTGTCACTTGGTGGATCTTGCTGTTTTATTCACCCTGGTCCAGAGACCTGTATTAAACTGTATTAAATTGTATAGATTGTGCAAAAAGCTGAATGTCACATAGCAGAAGAGAAAAGCTATTCGTTACAGATGACAGTGATTTAAAATGTATAAAAGAAATACAGAAACAAAGTTTAGGGGATAAATGTAATATTTTGTTTGTAATTACTATTTTTTGTTGGAAGAGGGCTACTGGATAAAGAATCATCTGTAATAAAGTAATTTTAATATTTCTTTGTCCCTGGTGTTTTGTGTTAATGCTCAGACTTTAACATTGTTATACAGTTAATCAAATAAAACCCACAACACCAGGGATACTCAACTTAAGGCTTGCGGACCATAACCAGGTCCACTACCCCCAGTCATTTTGTCATTCACAATGGATTCTGCCAAGTGTTTCACAATGTAAAACAAGTGGAGTATCTCTGGTGTATACTCGATGTAAAACCCTGACAAAACCTTGACTTTGGACTTTATTCGGGACAATCTCTCCTTGTCAACTTTTTTGTTGTTTTAACCTCAGTTGAAGCCGTGTCTGCTGTTTGTCTTTGCCAAAGGTCATGTTTCCTCTAGATCAGTTTGGCCCAGTTCTGTGTCTTTCATGAGCTTCCTCTTTTGTTCCCATCAGCCATTTGCTATCCTTATCCCGCTGACTTTTGCAGTTATTTGGGGAACTGTCAGACACAGTTGGCAGTGCAGTGGTTAACACTGTCACCCCCCCCCCCCCCAGCAAAAAGTTCCAGTTCCCTCCATCTCACATAATCCAAAAACCAAATGGGGTAACTGGTCGCTCTAAATTGCACATAGACGTAAACGTGAGAGTGGATGGCAGTTTGTCCCTCTGTCTGTCCTATGATGAACTGATGACCAGTCCAGGCTGTACAACATCTTCTTTGTATGTCAGATGGGATGGATTCCAGCCCGTCTGACCAAAGCATTAAGTAATTACAGAATACAAATAAATCACATTCTTTGGGCTGATGTAGAACTCCAGCTGAAATATCAAGCCCTAGATGTTCTCCAACCCAGTCCCTCTTAGCCGGTGTAAGACCTTTTCCATGTGAACTCTTCTGTCTCCACACAGTTTTGGTTTTGCGTCTGCAGCCGGGCTCTTCTCAACATGGCCGCTCTCCTCCTTTGAGGTGGAGTCAGTGTGGTGCTCCTGTTGTTTTGAGGGTTATCTCCTACCAGACTCCCCCGTGCTCCTCCGTCTCTTTCTTCAGCTTTTAAGAAGTCAGCCACTACCTTGAAGTAGTCCAGAACCACCATGTGACTCCAGTTTCTGTCCTCCTGTTGGTTTTCTACCGTGAATCCACAGTGGCCTCCTCTTTTCCGCCATCAACAACATGAAATAAGGATTGGTCTGGAAGAGGGGGAGGGGCAGCGTGGAGGCAGGTGGGAGCAGAGGGTCATCCCTGCTGCAGATGCAGAGCACTGGGACCGCCACCTCATCTGCATCTCTCAGGGGTTCGTTCCTGTCCCAGTAGTTGTCCCAGTCTGTGGCCGGGTACGCCCTCTCACCCAGAGCCCAGGCCACGGACGGGGCCAGGTGGGACCCCTGACAGGACACTGAGACGCCTTCCACAGAGGGAGGGGCACAGAAACATGTTTCCTCAAATTCTCTGAGGGATGGAGAGCTGAGGGCCTTATCCACGTCCAGGATGGATCTGAAGGAAGTCTCATATCTGAAAAGAGCAAGGAGAAATTTTAGTGGTGGAAAAAAGGGTTTGGACACACCATACATTTGTCATATACGATTGATTCACTGTCATGTCATTGAACTCTGCCAAGTATTGCTCCATTCTCCAAACCCACACATTTCCTTCTGTAGTGATGTGTGGATCGATACTGAAATATCAATATCTCCGATACCAGATATTCACACTCTAGAATCAATTCACAAATCAAAATATTGATACTTGTGATACTTCGGTCATTTGCGTCATGTAAATCAGGAACCCAGTGGAAACGCTAAACTGTTGGGATCAAGTCCAAATGATATGTGATTGGTGGGAACTACTTGTTCTTCCGCCTGGATAAGTGTGTACTGCGTCACGCTTCTCATTCAGTCAATTGACTCAGTCTGTCCTGAGCAAAAAACAGAACAGACTAAAGGGGCAAACAGTAAATATGTTATTGTTCCTTAACAAAAACTAGTGAATGAGGGAAAGTGACAATGTTGGATGCTTTTGTTGGAGTGTCACATGTTCAGTATTTTCTTGTTTCATGTTAACACGTTCATGTAATGTGAATTAATACACAAGTTTTCATTTCTATAATAGTTCTTCACTGCAAAAATCTAAATCTTACCAAGTGAATTTTTCTCATTTCTTGTCAGAATATCTCATCACAGTGAAAATAAGACATAATCCCCTAAAGAGTAACTTTTCAGCGAGACATAAAGAACTTATTTTTAGACAATAGATCTTGAAAATCTGATTTCAAGAAATCTTACCAAGATAATTTTCACTTGTTCCATTGGCA
>JAPTMW010000007.1:23523094-23539959 GCA_029822955.1 Ostorhinchus angustatus
GACCATGGTGTAGTTTTGGGCTGTCATCATGTGGATTAATGTACCGCTATATTTACTGTCAACTTCCACATATACGCAACCTCACTTATTGATGATGTCAGTGTCCCATTGGGTCTGTAGAAATCCCTACCACTTGTGACTCTGTCCGAAGTGCACTTCAAAAACGAGTGGACTCCAAAACGAGTGCTAGTGGCCAAGGGGGGACTTTGGGACGGAGCCTAAGATTACTGGGCCTTTGTGTAGGCATGCTGCTGAATGTCCTTTTAGTTTCCCTGTGTCACGATCCTTATACAAAGACGAAAAACTAACCACTTTTTAGTATTCTCAGAGTACAGAATACAACATTAACATCTCATAGACAGAAATGGGTACATGTTGTTTATATCTCATATGTTGGTGTTATGTTTATTGGAGCCACAAAAGCGGACAACAGCACATTATGAGAATCTTTAACAAATAATCGAGATAAAAATTTTAAAATCATTTGCATAGGGACATCAGAAATAATCACAACATCAAACAGCATACTGTGTAGCAGATATAATAAAAACACAGGGAAGACTTACTGCGTTTTTTCCGTCGATGCTTAACTTCCTCCTCTGAATCACTACCCCCTCCACTAACGCTCCTTTGGGGCTCTTCATCCTCATCGCCCTCTTCCTCTCCATCATCAATAAGTCCACGTAAATTGCCTTGTTCATCCTGGTCCTCTGTATTTTCTTCCTCTTCTTCATCTGTTAAAAAATTACAGTGAGTGGTCCACATGTAACCTGATGCAACCTCACAGCTAAAGGAAAACAGTAAAAAAAAAAAAAAAAAATCTTACCATCATCCTCCATAAACCTCTGGGTTTTCTTGGGCTTTAGGTCTTTCTCCTCAAACTCCTCTTCTGACTCCTCGGCTTCACTTTCAATAAAGTCTGACATGTTTGCTGTTCCTGCAAAATAGTACAAGATAACAGATGAACATTAGCTGACCATTTCAACACGTCATATTATTATGTCATAATGATGCTGATATTTAACAAATCTGAAGTTCTGTAAGACTTATTCTAATAATGTGTGTTCTCTTATATAATAATTATACTTACGTAATAATTCATATTTTGTGGTTAAACGTAATGTAATAATTATTACATAACAATACATCTAATATAGAACGGCTGGGTTGCATTGTTCATAATCTTTTCTGCTAGAATCTTACAACATTGTATGTACAACTAGGCTAACCGAGGGATTTAACTACAGTGTTTGACCTATATAATGAAGCTTACATAGACTTTACATTAATGGTTTTTCTTCGTGTGTTTTCCACGTCTACGTGCATGCTGGTGCAGATTTGACTGTTTATATCCATCTTTGTGAAGTGCCACCTCTTTTGTCAAAAATGAAACTTTTTATTGTTCAGTTTTAGAGCTACCTGCATCTTACATTCTACCATACCCCAGAAAAAGGCAAAGGATGTCGCAATGCACATTTCTAACAGTGACTGAGACAACAAATCGAACACTTAGTCACTACTTATGCTATCTCACGGTGGGGAACGTCCCATCCATAATGTTTTTAGATAGACAATGGCTAGTTGCCACAAAAGATCGTTAATAAACGATAATTTAAGAAAACCAATCACTCACGTTAGCTAACCGTGTTAGCCCTGTTAGCATGCAGCCACCCATTATCACCCAACATTAGCAATGCTACCTACCATTTACTAACGTCTTAACACTATACATTTGTACTGCATTGTATCCACTAACCTGATAGATAACAAATACGACAGAAACCGAAGAAATATTATAAAAGTAATACAAGGCCTCTCACATAACTTCGCAGTCTAACGCACTGGTGTATGTTAGCCTAGCATAAGATGAAACAACAACAACAGCTAGCTTAACTGTGTTTATCAAGTTTGGCTGTTTAGTAACCGGTGCAACGAAAAGGTTGCAGAAGATCGCGGCGAAACGGGACTTACACGTCTCAAAGCGGCTGTATACTCCGTGAATATTTACAATAATTCTGTGCCTGTGTTGTGTTTTATGTTTTCGAGGAGCTTGTATTTGTAAAAATGGCCGATGAGCAGCGTGATGCCAATTCCGGGATGCAGTGAAGGAAACTGCCCCTTTGCTCTCCAGAGTAACACCCCCTGCTGGTTCACTTGACAAATATAAAAGGAGACAAACACGACATTCTTTACACGCTGTCATTTATGGTAGACACAATACTATATTTGTAAAAAATTGTAAAATGTCACATTATGCTTCTGTATGTTTAGAACTATATAATATCTGTGTCTCCGTGCCGT
This sequence comes from Ostorhinchus angustatus, assembly GCA_029822955.1. NCBI lineage: Eukaryota > Metazoa > Chordata > Actinopteri > Kurtiformes > Apogonidae > Ostorhinchus > Ostorhinchus angustatus. Next base: position 23,525,396 of record JAPTMW010000007.1, read on the forward strand.
GACCACTCCGGTGCGCTAGGTGGTGCTGTTTTTACTTTCCACGTTGGCACTCTGTACCTTTTGAATGACGTAGCGAAATATAATGCAAATCTCCGAGAGGCATCGGCGGCTTAAAGGAATGGATATCTCTAACTGTACAGTCCTTCAAGGCTTTTTACCAACCCTTGTTTTATTTCTATCCTGTATGTTTGGACTTTCACTCGGCACGGAACTGAGTTTTGTAACATGTGGGTCAGTGATTAAACTGTTGAACATAAAACACAATGTGAGACTGCATTCGCACGACGTACGCTACGGCTCCGGTGAGTTTTCCCCAACAACCCGATTATTAAGCCTTAATAAACATTTTTTAACGTTTATCGTAAAGTTAAAACTCAAGTACATTTATAATAACCTATTATACTTATGTTATTATGTCATGGTATTAAAATGACCATTCTCAGTACAAAAAGTCTTACATTTTGACATATATCCTATAGTGTCTCCATGTTTGTGTAGATTAAGGGACGATAACGTGTGAATTCCGTTTGAGTAATATTAGTAATGCAAATCCATCTAACACTACTTTAGGAGCTCAAATGTTTTAGAATCGTATTTGAACCATCTGCTTTTCTGCTCAAAAGCTCTTGATGCCGGTGTGCCATTTCTGTGGACAGATCAGATAAGCCACCACTTCTGCTATTCTGAGTTATTTGACATTATGAGATAAAAACATTAAACTTACAAAACGTCAGATTTCACCCTTGAACACCACGACCTGATTTCATTATGGTCCTGGGTGTACAAATAAGTTCAATGAGTAAAGTTACAGAAGAGGAATCACATAAAGCTATAGTTGATAAATCATCACAGCAGTCATTCCACTTTGTACTGATTCCCCTTTTGGGAACCACATAATCCAAAGAAACAGGTATTTTTGCCTGTGTTAAAAGTAGGTGTGTATTCTTCCAGGCCATGATCTTTGTAAAAACTTCATAAAAAAATGTTGTGTACTATACTGTTATGTTGTTTTAGATTTAATAATTGTCAGTGTTGCCCAAACTGGAACTCATTTGCAAACATGAAACCTAAGGTGCAAAGTTAAACCAGGCACACCAGACTTATCTGACTTGCATTCATTTCTTATTTTATGTTTTCCTGATCTTGCCTCTTTGAAAAGAGTCAGCACAACTCAAATCACTGACATAATTAAGTATTCTTTGCAAGTTATGTAAGGTTTTGTGTACAAAACAACTACCTGCTCTCTTTCTTGAAGGTCTGTTCATTTTTACTCTCTCTGCTCACTCTGGGAGTTTTGTGTTTTTTTGTGTTTGTCGCAGGTAGTGGCCAACAGTCTGTAACAGGAGTTACTGCTGTGGAAGACAGCAATAGTTATTGGAGTATTCGTGGGACAAGTGACACTGTGTGTCATCGAGGTACCCCAGTGAAGTGTGGGCAGACAATTCGCCTCACCCATGTCAATACAGGTCGTAACCTCCATAGCCACTACTTCGCATCCCCACTGTCCTCAAACCAGGTGGGTCTTATGTGGTACAAGGAGTACATAGAGTTAACGTACACAGATTTGGGAAAATATTTGGATATATGTCAATGTAAAAAGGTGGTTCTGACAATAAACACTGCATGAAGATTAGTTCATTCTAACGATGATTCTCTTACAGCTACTTAATTTCATACCATACCATACCATACCATTTCATAACATAATGACATGTTGTCAGAGACACGCCCTTCACACTTAGTGCAGACTGAGCCACAGCAGGAGGGCTCACTAAAAAGAAAAGCCAGATCAGCACATTACTTGGAGCCTGATTTGACAGCAGCTCCTACACTTCAGCAAACTTACCATATTCTGTGGGAAAATAGCCTCGGGTGAGGGAAAAAGCCTCTCCAATCAAGAGAATGTGTCATAATACTGTCCACCTTAAATGTAATGGGGTGGAGGATATCGACCTTGAGATGATAAAAAAATATTGTCCCTTGTCAGAGATTTTGTTACATTGTTTAAATCAAGACTGTTAAATTATTGTGCAACCTGGAACAACCCTGCAAATCACTCACCTCATCATCTGTTTTATGGCACCTTTTAATGAAGTGATTAAAATCCTTGAATAGCAAATATTACTCCCAGTGCACTTGCCTAGTTTATCTCATTGATTTTATGCACATTACCCACTAATAGAGTCAACTTTGGTCTGTCTAGCCTCCCTTAATCACTTAAAGAGCCTGATGTATAATCTGGCGCATTTTGAGGTATATGATATTTGAAAGCAAAAATATTCATAAATAGCATTTTTTGTTGTTCCAGGAGGTGAGTGCATTTGGTGAGGAAGGGGAAGGTGATCACCTCGATGAGTGGACAGTACAGTGTGGGGGGACCATATGGAAACGGGAAGAGGCCGTCCACTTCCGTCACAGGGCCACTGACGCTTTGCTGTCAGTGACGGGCGAGCAGTATGGACGGCCAATCCAGGGCCAGAGGGAAGTCCATGCCATGAGTACCCCCAGCCAGCACAGCCTGTGGAAAGCCATGGAAGGGATCTTCATGAAGCCCAGTGAGAATCCAGCAGGCAGCCGGGACTACAGTCACTCACACACCGAGTTTTGAACTTGACCTTCTTTTTTCTTCTTCTCTGCTTCTGTCTGTCCCCACTGGCCTCTCTGTTTAGCTCTGTCTTCTTAATTCCCATCTCTTTTTACATCTACACCAGCAACCTCCAGTTTGTCTCTTTGTGCCCTTTTCCTGTCTTGTTATTCGTCTTTCATCGACCTTTGTCTCTGCTCTCACTGCCATCTTTTAAGGAGAATATGCCAAAGTCAGCTACCCTGAATCAGGGTGCAGTGACTTTATCTCATCAAATCCATGCAAGCTTCTTTATTTTCAGGGGACAGTTATTTAGAAACACAAGTGAATCCTCAGCTAAACTCAGAACAAATGGGCCCGTGGCCTTTAGTATAATTTCAGCAGCAGTATATTTTGCCTTAATAGGTGCAGGAAGACATAATGCTACTAAAATAGTGTTTTAGATTTTAAAGGTTTTTATTATAGTGGGTTACACTTTAACATCCAAGAGGAGGTGTTGCTCTGAGCTGTTATTTATTACCATCAGCACTCACACTACAATACAATGAATTTTTCAGCATACAGTATTACGTGAAGTGAGCATTTCATGGACTAAATTGAACATTGTTACACCTGTGCCTTTTACTGGTTTTAAAGAATGTTCTTGTATTCTGTGCCATTCGTTGGAAACACTAATTTGTGTGTTCAGACTGTTTATAAGCAGTGTTAATGTTTTGTCAGTCAGTATTGCCTGGACACTATTTTCACAGTAACTGACATGAGACCACAAGCAATTTTCTTTTAATATGGTCCTTTTCAAATTGACTGGGAAAACAGTTTGTTATAATGTCTTTACATCTAACTATAAACAGGGATTTATAGGTTTTATTTCACATCAAACTGTATTTTGTGATCACTTGGAGTGTGAGGACAAAGTATAGTGTTTTACTTTCATGCTGTCTGCATGAATGTGTGTTCGATCAGCCTTTTGTTCTTAAGGTTCACAAGAGCAACAAGACTGCAATGAATACCTCATATTAAAGTGATCTTTTTCTGCATAACAGCGTCAGTCATCTTTTAATTGTATGTTTTACTGACTTTCATCTGACATGATCTAATGACTCTTCACAATTGGTTCTTCCTGAATGAATTTACACAACATACTGAAATGAAATTTAAACAACAGCCAATTATAAGCACTTCTTCCTTAACTTGCTCTTTAATGGGTCTTCATGATTGAATCACCTCTGTTGTTCAACTCTTTCATCTCACAGAAGAAACTGAAAACAGGCTAAACGATTAGAACTAAGGAAAGCCATAACTGTCTACTTGGATCATTACACTTAGCATAATGTCTTGTTTGTCCACTTAATGGCATGTTTTGGTTCATTATCTGGTGGCTAATGGGCTTTGAGGGCGTCTGCTAAGGCTAATCCCATTTCAAATGAGCTACTTGTATTATGGGCCCATTGACTATTTGTCATTGACCTATAGCTACTGCCTAATTATCATGATTGAGAATGATTACCAAGCCAACACATCTCTGTTGGAATTCCTTTCCGATCCAATCTGACTTGACTGTTAAGATGCAGACTGCGGTGTGAGCACCTCTGTATGCATTTCTTAAAGCAGTCGGTAGAAGGTGGAGTTGGTAAATGAAAAGCAGTCTCTCCTATGTGGCTCTGTCTGTGTGATCTCAGACATACAGAGGCATGGATGCACACTAGACCTGCTTGGAGAAATGCAGCACAGGCCCCTTAAGTAGAAGCACCCTGTGTTGTTCTTCTATTTTTAGTGCTGGTATTTATAAAAACACTGCTACTGTAATGAAAACTGACAAGCAAAGCAGCAACCCTGCTTCATACTGACTGATAAGGGATTGCTGCACAGTAAGTAACTGTCAGAGATGGTTTTTCTGCTCGACACCTTATTTAGCCCTCTCAAAGAAAAGGAATCTTTTACCTTAAGTAGCGATTGTTAGGTCATTATTGTATCGCAGAACCTTACAGTGCTGAGATCATGAACAATAAGTGATTATCAGTGACTTAAGAAAAAATACCCCAAAAATATTGCAACAGTCATCTATTCTCTTACATTCATGGATTTGCTGCATGCATTGTATCATTGTAAACTAAAATCTCTGGATTATAGGCTGTTGGTCAAATGAAGCAAACAGTATTTCCTTAGAGTTGTTCATACTCTTATGAAAAAATCTGAATTATTTCAGTATTTCAAGGCACAACATTTTCCATAAATAAACACAAATGCCTGATTTTTCTATCAAAACAAGGTTTTATTGCATAAACATATATGGATATATTTTTAGATTAAACTGATTAAATTTGTTATTTGCATTTTTAAATATCCATTCAGTTGGTAACTATTGCTGTTTTCTTTCTCCTTTTCTAAGCAGCATGCCAAGGTCGTATTACATATCTGTGTTTAGTTTTTATCTCTATACAATCTACAAGGTAAAAACATGTTTTGGTAAAAACAAATTTCAAAAGCAACTTTCAAAAACATGAAAATCATGAACTGATCCCGTCCTGTTACAGATGTACAGTATAATAATGTAAACTTCAAAAGTGTCGATAAAAGGTCTTTCAAACGAGTTTCCCTTACATAGCCATGCAAGGATGTCTGACTGGCACAAATATTTGAGAATTGTTAAGATAAAGTGGTCTATGCTGGTTTTAAAAGGACCATGACGCTAATAGACAAAGGTGAAAACATGGTCCGTCGGTCAGATGTCAATGTGCTGAGAATATCAAAGACATAAACTGACTTACAAGGATAGCATACATTTTACAGCAGTTTATACAGGACTATGAGGCAGTGAGAACATTCCATACAAACCTAATGTGACTAAAACACACAATATACTGTTTTCATTGTCAATTTTAACCATCCACAGTAAGAGACTCTAACCTAGATGGTGTGAAACAGAGATGATGATGATGTGACCTTGTATTTGCATATTTATGAAAATGCCCTCTCCTGCACTCTGATTTGATTAATAGCTGGTAGAAACTAGAAAAAATGGCTATTACAGTATAAATTGGAAAGTCAAATATGTGACAGTAGTACATACATACCTACATTGAAATCAAGGCTGTGCCACCACAAAGAAAGATTAAATGGATTTCCCTGTCTTTCATAGACATGAAAATCTAAACAACAACATGCATACTGATTTACAGTATAATACATTTTTACTGTGGTACTTGATCTTACAAAGCTATTTTTTTGTTTTAAGAGAAAGCCCTCACCACTCGTGTCTTCTTTCCCTTCTGTCTGACTTGGACAGTATTTAAGCTTACACAGCTGCACAATAATTTAAATGAAATGCACTGTTTTGCAAAAAAAAACCAAGAAAAAAAAGAAAAAAAGTGCTCCAAGGTATTTACGGGTTCATTCTCCGCTACAGTTGTGTCCAAAGGGAGCACCCTATAGCAAAGCTTTCCACACACTTTATGTTGCTGTTATGGCATACTGTATTTTTCAATCAGTATTAGGAAACATCAGCAACTCTGCGTCAGAAGTAGTGACAGTGACATCCTGAAGTTTACTCTGTGGTGTCACTGGGATGTTCAGTTCAGAATGGCCCCATTAGAAAAACAGTGCTTGTAAACGCCTGTAAGCCTCTTTCTTCATCCCTAGAAGCTTGTAAAGCTGTGGTGTTATCTGGGCTGAACCATAAAACATAACTATGACCCCAGAAACTTCCCCAGGTACGGCAGCAGTCACCTTCAGCTTGTCAGTTCAAAGTGACAACAGTTTGAGTTATGGGGAACACAACAAAACAAAGCTTGTTTTTATTATTTTTTTTCTTTTTTTTTTGCTTTAGGAAATAGACATGAATGCTCGCCGATCCACACAAAACTGCCCTTGTGACATATTCCTGTCACATATCGAAGGTAAAATTCAGTGGTGTTGTTCTTCACTTCTGAACACCTTGTAAACACGGTTGTTCAAACGTTTAGCTGCAGTTCTGATTTAAACCACCAGGATGCAACCTTTTCCAAGATAACAGCTGTACCAACAGCGCATCACAGCTCTACTTTATATCCCTGATATATCTCACTAGTTTCTACCCTTTATACATTCTGCTGTTGAAAGGAGTAATACATTACACAAGCTAAGTAGTGCTCTATATACAATGAAATCCACAGGGATCTGGAGTTGGAGTAATTATGATGTGGTTTCATATGGCAGTGTAGATACTGGCATGCTTCTGTGTGGCCTCTATTTACCACATTTGGGCAGTATTATAATAATGAGATGCATAAATTAAACATTTTATTACAATATGTATCTAAAAATTCCCTTTTATTAGTCAAAACCTTCAATCATTAGACATTTTTGGCGTCTCTTAATTGAAACCTCTGTATATTTTAAACTCTGAGCCTAATTCAGTGTAAGTTAACATGATTCAAATCGACACAACTGTCCATATGCAGCCACACAAATTGTAAGTAATAAATCAGTCCTGTAGAGCTAGTGTAGTTGTGATTATTCTCGACTGGTCCCTCACTGAGTATTGAGTTGTGCTCCTTGAAGACACACATAAAAATTTCATATGCCCCAAGATTGTTGGACGGAGCCAAGGATGCAGACATTTAACAGAGGGCGTGATGTTTCTAAATGATGAGAGGTGAGATTGAAAAAAAATAAAATAAAAAAATGCAGTTCAATGCTGTGCCCAACATTCAGCGCCCACATTCACTTAATGCACATTCATTGTGACTCTTTTGGGGTAAGTATGCAGTTGTCCATAATAACCACTGTTTTTTTATTTAAATTAATAATGGCTCAAAGCACCTGATAAATGTTATAAACATTTTAGGTAATTAGAAAATCAAGTTTAAAGGGTGGTCTCTGTCTTGAAAACAGCAAAATAAAACCCTCTTATCACAATTTAATATATAAAAACATATTTCCTTTTCTGTTCAGTTTCCTTAAAATCACTAAGTCCAGTAACTTTACAAGGTGACATCTTCAATAGGAAACAAATATATCTCTCTTCATTGCACTTACATGCTGCTTCTATAAGTTAAACTGAAAACGAAACAGAAAAACACAACTGATTGTTCAGAGAAGTGCTTGGGTTGTGGCTGGTCCAGCTTTGGCTGTAAAGACAAGATGTGAGGTCATGGCTATTCTGTCCACTACCCATGCTCACAGTGCAATTGGTTACTCCATGCCATTCCGCAGCATCTGATTGGCTGCGATAAGCATGACACTGATGATGAAAGCCATAGCGAAGGCGCAGATCAGGCTTTTCCTGACGCACGTCTGACGATTCTTCTTTTTAGGATGCACTGAAAAGAGAAAAGATGCAAGACAGCCCAATTACATCAAGACTTTGAACATGTTTTCACTTAGGCCTGGTACGTGATTCTCATATAACGGTGATTTCTATTTCTGTGTATTTTCTAGACTCATTCACGCATTTCTATGAAAAGGTCTGTATGTCCATTACTGGGTTCCATTAGGATTAAAACACAATATTTCAGAAAAGCCTTGAGAGAAATTCTCCAAAACTGGCACCAACAGTCACTTGAACTCAAGGATGAAGTAATTATATTTTAGTAGCCAGAGGTCAAAGGTCATTGCGCCTTCATAGAACATATTTTTGGCCAAATTCACAAGTAATTCAGAGAATTACATGAACATCTTATGACAAAGGGCAGTGACATCTGACTGAAGATAAGATTCCTTTCTACCCTCTGTCTGTTGATGTTCTGACTTGAAGCTCTTTTTTTTTTCAACAGATTGCAGATAGTTGTGTGGTTTTCTATACCAGATGAGTGTCATGTTAATTTGTATATACTATAAGCAAAAACACTGACCTCATACATTTGTGATAATAACACAGACTTCATAAAGTCTGCAAGTTTACAAGTCTCAACCAACTGTGTTCATAAAGGATATGTCTCATGATTTTCTGCACTTTTGTTACTATTAACGGATCCTACAGAAGGACTAATATCAGCAATGAATTCCTTTTTAGAAACTACCAATATGACAGAAACAAAGAATAACTCATGAAGCTGATGGCAGGTGTCACACTCAGCAAATCCACAAAACAGTCCAAGACAATCATCTATGACACATCATGATATTTGTGTAAGTGAGAAGAAATTAAGAAGAAATGAAACCTCTAAAAGCATTATTTAGCATTGATGGCATTTGCATTAGTTATCACATTGTGGTGTCAGTTTTAATCACTTTAAGGACTGAGACTAAACCAAGTACAAAAACAATGCTGTGTGACATTTAAATGTATACACTTTCTCTGTAACTTCCATGTCAAAGTGTGCTGTCATTCGCAAAGTAGTGACTCTGAAAAGTCAAACTGGCATGAGTCTTATGCTTCACTGGGCAAAAATTCCATCACTACCTTTCAGAATATTGTAAATCAAATGGTCTGAGAGGACAGGAGACTGCTGCATCTACCGCTTGTCTGTGTTTTCAGTCTGTAGAACACCTGTCCCAACACTCTCTCTAATCACATGGTGTTTTCAGGCAGGTAAGGGTTTAAATACTTGACTGACAGCTAATTATGAGTTGCTGATTAATTTCAGTCAGATGTGACCTGGATGTGACACTACGGCTCTATTTCATGTCTCAATGTAGAAGCTTGGAATTGGCTTCACTTTTCCATAAAAGCATGAAATGGTTGTGTGTATTTGGATTTAGGAGAGAGCTGCACATGGAAGGTGTATATTTTCCAATTCCAGAGTTTCACCTCTGATTTCTGCTCCTGCAGTTTTAATATAAAAAAAAATTCGATTTGCACCGTAGTGATGAAATGTATTCCAGTACAAAATCTCAATTTACCTCATTTGTTTGTACATTACAGCTTTAGATAATTTACTCGAGGTGTGCCTTCATTTTCTGACATAAAAAAGGAAGGAACCTTGATATTTTTGGGATGCTGTCTTCATTGCACTTTTTGCACCTTGTTTCTGGTATTAAAGTTGTGTCTTAGTAAAATCAATGATGGAAGCTGAAATCTGCACGCTACAGCAAAACCAAAAACAAGAGGAGTTTTTTTTTTTTTTTTTTTCTTTTAAAGTGCTTAATCTCTGGAGATTGAAAGAGGAAGAGGAGTAAAAGGGTAGGAGCAGATGTGTCCTCCAACAGGGCCTTGCAGCAAGAGCAACAACAAAAAGTTTCCTCCTGTCAGTCCCCTTGTCTCAGTTTGTTAGAATCACACGCTGCATCAATAAATCAAGTCAGAGCTCTGAGTGGTAGATCTAAGAGGGGCTGTGAAAGGCACTGAAGTCCCATTGGGCAGGAGGAAGATGGGAAGGAAGCATGAAAGGGAAAAAGTGAGGATATGGGAAGAGGGTTAAACGCACAGAGGAATGATCTACAATTGCTCTTCACCAGAGATGCTGCGTACCTCTTCATCTCCTTTTCATCCTCTCTACTGGCTCTATCTCATCCCTTCTAATGTCCTTTTCTTCTTCTGTCTAGCTCCTCGACACACCCTTCCTTCAACACCAGAAACTTTTGAAAGAGTGCCAAGCCAGCAGTTCCCTGATCCCTTCTTTAGCCTCTTATCTCCCTCTTCACTGTCCTTTCTCCACCAAGTTTCCCCATTTCCTCCCTGCTGTCTCTTTTTAGGTCTCCCCACAATTGCCGGCCAGTGCCCAATGGATTTATTAAGACTTTCCAAGTTTTGTAGGTTTTCTGATTTCCTTTTACCTTTGTCCTAGTCTCGCTTGGGGGATAGAAGGCAATTTCTAGTTCTGTACCATAACAAACACGGGGTCAGATTTAAGGCTTTGTTTCAGTCCTTGTCCCTTAAACAAAAGCCTGTGTTACCACTTTGACACTCAAACATGGGACACTAGACACGTCAAACACTTCCCCTGTCTTTTTCTGGCTTTGAAAATCATGGAATTGAATGCACGACCTTGAGAAGAGTGGACTTTGGTATTTAATATTACAACTGTTTTCATGAATTTGCATTTTAGGAGCAACACTGTAGAGAACTGATGAATATTCCTGTTGATACAGCTGTAGCAGGAAATGAAGGATGTCACCTTCAATCTCAATGGAGAAAGACTTTGAAAGTTGCTAAGAAGTCCTTGGACTCAATATATAAGGAAGTATGATTTTTGCTCCCTGATAGTTGAGGATTTGAAACACTCTCGCTTTATCTTTCCCACTTTATTCAACTAAAGACTTCAGATTGAGTTTTCTCTTGCAATGTGAGATATCAATTTTCTTATCTGAACTTTTTTCTCTCACTCCTGAGTATTTCCTGCTCCATTTTTCTCTGCTTAACTTTATCTCCCACCCAAAATGTTCTATTGTTCTGGTAGATTTCACAGGATTTTATAATACAGACCCTGTTTTATTCATTGCATAATCTGAGTTGTCAGCTACTTCTGAGTCTATTGTCCTATAATGGTCTTTACATATATATTAGAACTGATACAATGAACCAATTAAATGATTATTTGATTTACAATTATCTTGATTTTAACATGACAACCAAGCTTTGGTGGAAAAAATCATTACTTTTTGTATTACATCTGCACTAGATCAAAACGTCACTTCACTGTACCTGCTCCAAACACTGTGGAACTGAACTGAACTGAGCTGAACTGAAAATGCTCCTTATATTGTATGCAAAAAGATTTATCACTTAATTTAGAAAATAATCAGCAGATTAACTGATAATGAAAATAATATTTTGTCACAACACAGACTCACAATCTTCAGTCTAGTCTTGGTGCTGCACAGAGCCAAAGCCAGGAGGCAAATTTCATTTAACATAAACACTGGGAGCAGGAGATAAAGATAAACTGGTTCTACATAAAGTTTAGAAAATCCAAGCGTCTCATCACTATACACAAACAGAAAACTCAATATCATAATATCTGCTTTTATTTTATCGCTAACAGCATGTTTTTACTTGACTACTGCAGTTTATTGGTGCATTTTGGAGCCCTGGATATTGTGAAAAAAAACTTTCTGGTGCCTTATAATCAGACTGATCACTCCACAGCAATATGTTCTATTTATTCCTTCAAGCTTGACATCATGTTCAGAGGGTCATTAAGAGGTACAGGAGAGAAGGTATTTGGTTTTGTTAGAAGAGTTTGTAACAAATAACGTATTCATCTTATTGTCAAGTGCATATCATCAGTGGGAAAATCTACTTCAAATCACCAGATTTCTGTAAATATTCCTAACCAACCATCTCCAATATGCTTCATTCTGTAAATAAATGATTTTATTAGTCTGTGTAAACACTATACACATTTTTTGGTTTTCAGCAGGCTATAATTTAGCAAATATGCAACTGTGTATCGCCGTTAAAAAGTAATTACTTACTTATTGATTCTGACATCTTTTCTTGTACTACTAGTTTTAAGTCACATCCAATTCCCAAAGCGTAGATATCTCTAAAACTGATGATGATATAAGACTGAATTTTTAAGGTGTTTACAAGGACTAATAACATTATTTTCTGAAAGTATGATGCAAATTGGAGATGGTCACCTGCGAGGCCCTCAGTGATATCACATGGTGCGATCTAATAAATGATATTGATTTTGACAATTTTGTGCATATATGCAACTAACTCCAAACCTCTGTAAGATGATCTGCCCACTTATATTTGGTTTTCTCTGTATTTATACTCTGTGTGGTATCATAACCACAACCAGACCAAGCCTTTATACACAGAATTTGATTAGAAGCCCCCACCACCTCAGCAACACCAATACTATTGACTTTTTATGCAACATTACTTTTTTTGCTGCTGATCCATTGATGCAGAGAATTGGACTGTGATCTAACATTGGTTTGACAGCCTGCGTCAATGCACATGAATGCGAGACCAGCTCCGACACAGACAGTGGGAGTTGATTAAATCAACAGTAATGCAATATTGCATTTTTGTTTAATTACCACAGACAAAAAAAAAAAAAAATACATTGTTTTCTGTGCTAATGCTGCTGCAGTTAACCAATCAATAAGCACTGCTCTAGACCTATTTAGATTACAGATGACATTAGAGATGTGGGCAGATTTTGAAGCTGTAAAAACACTTTTTCCTTTATGTCAATTGAAATGCCCCTATTTCTGGACCCATGGGTCAAAACATATTATAAGAGTTATAAAGCCGGTACGGGGCAGAAAGAATGGCGAGGAGGATTGAGCTGGGTGTGGATGTGTGAAAGAGGAGCTGTTCAGATACATCCACAGGAAAATCAGACAGCTACTATATGTAGAACTGAAAGGCTGCAAAGAGTTAATGTGTAAGCTCTAACATAAAAAAAGAATTTGGCCTTAAGCAAACACTATTTTTAGAATATTTGTCAAATACTTACTGTTTTTTCTGATGAGGAACTGAGATCCTGAAGTGCTTGTCAAACCTGCCAGATTCACCTGACAATATTCACAATGTCAAGACACAATGGCAGGTGCCTCGATCACTCAGACCACCTGTGTTACTGTTTGACTTTGGGGTTGGAATATGTTGGATCAGATCAAATCAGATCTAACAGGTCATGGCTCTGGTCAAAGACATGTTTTTGCAACTTTTTTTTTCCAGATGAATCTACTGGTTCTGCAGTGATGGAACAGACTCAGTTTAGCCAGTTCCAAAAAAAAAGGGCTAAAAAGGGCTTGGTAGACTCCCGTTGAATGTGGGCTGCACACCTCTTGGACAGCATTTGACACTGATTTTTTTTACACAGATTTTATAAGGTAGAGTGATACCAAACATTTACCAGTTGCCATGTGAGACATTGTCGCCTATAAAAAACAGACTGTACATTTTTGTGTATTATCACCAGCATCAACGTGTTTCATCACAAATATAAAACACAGTTGACATGTTTCACTGTCTAAAATGTCTAATATTATTACCAAATATACCACATGAATAAAACACCATAATGGTTGGGTAACTACAGGTATTTATAACTGTAGAGTTTCTTTGAGAACAGCTTGCTCACCTCCCTCATACTCAGGGCAGTTCCCTGAGGTTTCATTGAGGCTCTCCTCCTCGGTGATGATGATGTTCTCTATGTCCTTCATTGTCAGGTGGTCCCTGAAGGCGTGGAACAGCACCTGCTTCAGCTCATCCAGAGACAGCTGCTGCATGTCAAACTGCAGGGGCACACGGCGATCAATGCAAAGACACAGTCATCCACAAACTGGGTTTATGAGGGCAGATAAATATAGAAGATATGAAAGAACTGAGAAAATGTACCGGCTGCAAGAAATGACATGTATGGATTTGTGGTTTTATCGACTAAATGTGTACGGTATACGTAGGGAAGATGTCAGTGTGTAGCAGCATGTTTGCATATGCATCAGCGGTGCTATTTTTGGTGCTTGAATCAGTATGCCAATGTGTGTGCGCGCAATGGTATAGGTGAGTAAATCAATGCATGCACAATGTATTTAATGGACATATCCATTAAAATGGAAATACAAGTGCATTTGCTCTCTTGTAGGTGATTGCATTTGTAGTTGTGGGTGCATGTTTGTGGTTAAAATGATTCATGAGGCTCAGGCCAATCAGAGACTTGAAGTCTGAGTCTGAGTCTTAGCCTCTGTCCTAGTCCCTGTCTGCCCTTCCAAAACATCACGTCCTTCCTGCCCTGCCAGCAGAACCCTCGAATCCATAGACACACATGCACGCACCTTCCTCAAGCCAACTAGCATCTGCGTCTTGATTATTTACCACACCAGCAGCCTCAAATACAATCAGTTGCTTGGTTTAGCACAACAGATGGACATACTGAGGCAGGCAAAGCAAAAAGGAAGAAAACAGGGGGTTGATAGAGAAAGAAAGAATGATATCCTGATGAGAAAAGAGGGAATTATGGTGAGGTCAGAGACAGAGAGAGATGAAGGAAGTAGTGTGAGACACAGATGGACAAGACAGAATTGGCAGAGAATAGTGGTGTCGAAGAGTTGTGATGGAGACGAAGAGATGCTCATTTTAATAAGGAAACAGTAA
>JAPTMW010000007.1:23545223-23556091 GCA_029822955.1 Ostorhinchus angustatus
CAGAAAAAAATTATTAGACCATCAAAAGTCATCAAAACAATGGTTATGCAATCATGTACTAACTCCTGTGTGTATCGTGTGACTAAAATAGACAGAAAAAAAACATGGAATGCCTAAAAGCACTGTTTTTATCAGTACAGTGCCATAGGTATTGATGTAAGAACTAAAGTGATTTTGGTTATTATCAAGAAAACCATGGAAAATGGCTAAATATCAGCTCTGAAATTAAACTCTTATGAGCTATTTTTGTTGTTATTATTATATTTATCCAAACAAATGCAGCTTTAGTTGTACCAGGCATTAAAATGAACAAGAAATTGAAGAAAACATGGGTGGTCTAATCATTTTTTCCGCGACAGTAGCTTTGCTATAATTTGACTCTACTCATCTTAATTCTTTGTGCAAAATTTGTAATAATACCTGATTCCTGATACTGCTTAGCATCACTTTAATTGTGTGAAGGGTGGTGTGAAAAAAGTGCAGACCACTAATGGGTCAGAGATCATTGTCATTATCATCATCACTGAACAAACACACACATCCATGTTACTACATTTTCTATTTATATATATTACATTAATTTATTATTCTATGCCATTGATTATATGGCAGCCAGAAAAACCTCAGAGGTGCAGACATTTTGATGAAGTTTTGAGAGGAAATGAAGTTGTTGCAGCACCTTCATGCATACAGTCTCTATTGAATTTTAACACAGACTACTTCCTTAACTTAATCAGAGGTGGCAAAAATATTGGTCTTAAATGTACCAAATCCTTTACCCATATTACACAAAATATTTGGCTGGTTTCTGCAGACCTCTTTCTTACACTTGCACAGAGAAAATATATTTCCAAATGTCTATAAACAATGTGAACAAATTGGATAAAAAGCAGGTGTTTATAACTCAGCAGAAAATGACTTTATCTTTAGGCACTGTATCTTAATTTGCAATGGAGGACTGGGTGCTTTCTTTTTTCAAATCTAATTTACTGTCAGCAGAAATATGGTAACTCGAGTCAGGGGTTTTTCAAAGCAGATCTCTGAATCTCCCCTAGGTTTTACTGTGAACAAGCTACAGTGGAAAATAAACAGAAAAACAGCAACGATTCTCAGATATTTCAACGGAAGCCCTGAATAAAACAAGCAAGGCACAAACATGAAGCCGTGCAAAATG
Organism: Ostorhinchus angustatus; assembly: GCA_029822955.1. NCBI lineage: Eukaryota > Metazoa > Chordata > Actinopteri > Kurtiformes > Apogonidae > Ostorhinchus > Ostorhinchus angustatus. The sequence goes on from JAPTMW010000007.1 coordinate 23,546,398, forward strand.
TATTCAACATGCACACACAGAGGAAAATGTAATTACACGCAGAACATGCCAACTTCAATCTCTCCAATGAAGTAAATCATTATGTGTAAGGGTGTTATCTGAACATACTGAAGTGAGTCATTACGGGCCACCATCATGCGTCTCCCCAGCTTCCATTTTTCCTATGTATTTTCACCACAATGACTCTCCTTCTGCTCTGGTTTCACTCTCGGGTTTGTGAAATATCAACAGACACACACAGAACACACAGAACACACAAACACAAAACGCTGCTATCACAGTCCTCTGAGACACACTTCCTCCCACCATTTCATCCCCCTCCTCCTCTTCCACCTATTCCTCCTCTTCTCGTCCGTTTTCCTATATTTTTTCTGCTTCCACTCCTCTCTGCTCAAGCTCCTCTCGTCTTCTATCTCTCAATTTTTTTGTCGCCTCCTTCCTGTTTTCTTTTGGTCTGTTTCTCTCTTTGTGGGAGGTGAACATTTTAAATCACCCCAGAGACGCACACTGTCTGCGACCTTCATGAATCACAGGCTCTCGTTCCTCGTCTTTCATTTTCTCCCACTCTCCTCCTTTGTGGTTTTCCTTTATATTCCTGTATCTTTATGTGGGGCATCCCCCCCTTGCCACACACCACCCTCCTTCATCCCCGCATATTGTCCAGTTCTCCTCTCTATTCTCTCATCCCTTTAAGCCTCCCCGGTTGGTCTGCTGTCGTCCGTCTTGCTCCATCTATCCTTCACAGAAGCAATGGGCCTCGTTTGTATGCTGCACAAAAAGATGAATCTTAACATCAAAATCAGCAGTTTTCCATTTCTTTTTCCTACTAAAATGATAACACAATGAAATCTCTAGTAAACAACACCTATACGCCTATGTCAGTGTGGCCTAACCTAAAGCACGCTCATCTCCTCATTTTAGTGACTCACCCTGTAAATGTTTTCTAGCCGAGAACAGCTTCCTGAGAGCCGTCGCCCTGCTCAACCAGCCGTCCTCAGGCAACCCCCTTCCCCATGCACACACACATACACACTCTAAACTCCTCACTTTTCATTATTGTCGCCTGTCTTACCAAGGAGCCTAAAAACACTCAGAGAATAACAAACGCTCATCCAGAAATTTCCCAAAAAACAAAAAGTCACCATGTTCAAAAGCATGTAGATGAGCTGCAGCCTTAATCACCACAGATCCCAGTTTGGACACTTGAAAGCACATACGCTCATATATCTGTTTTCCCTCATACAGGGGCACATCCCTGGAATCTTTATTATGGTAATACCTTCTGCATCACTGTGAATAATAAACACACAGGCACACCCAAACCTAAAACATACACACACATATGGAGACACACTTAATTCTCAGCGGGTCTCTTTTCTTTTAAGGCCCTGAGCTGAAAGAAAAAGTCTCTGTTTCTGTCAGAAAACACGGGAAGCAGGCAGGGATCCTCAGAGTGTGGTTTTGTGTATGTGTGTATTTTTTTAAGTAAGTGCTCCTGTGCAGAGTACCTGCAGAAAGTAGGGCTCTGCTTAAGGATGTAGACTCACTCTGACTACTGAAGAATGCAGTTAGGGGTGAGGAGGAGTAAGTCAGAGGAGGCGTTAAGGATGTGGAAGTGATAAATGATGAGGAGTGTGAGCGATGAGAAACAGATTCTTTGCCATATGGGAGGGGGAAACTTTGTCTCTCACCTGCCAGAAGATGTTGTCAATGGTGTTGCCCAAGAATCCTTCTCTGTTGTCAGACGACAAAAGTTTGGGCCCCAGTATCGTCATGAACTCCTCAAAATCCACCTGGCCATCCCCTGCAGGCAGATGCACACAGGGAAACAGACCGGGACCACAGAGAGTCAGAGACACAGACAGGAAGGGTGACAGAGTGGAGCTAAAAAATGCATTTTTTGCTCAAGTTTATTTGTTTGACAAAGAAGCACATCCAGAGATAGATCAACAGATGGATGTGCCCTTATCCATGACAAACACCCATGAATCATCAGCTCTAATTCACCTTTCAAATGAGATGAGTGCACCTGTGCACCTGTCTGCCCATGAGTGTCTGTGCACAAGCGTGGTGGACTGGTTTTGCATTGAAGCAACAATTCAGGAAATATTTGGCAAATTCAGATCCGAAAGACACAACGTGCACAAATTTGCATTGTGTATTCAACTGTTGCATGTTCTTAGAGATAGCAATCAAAACCCAGAATCCCGTGGAATTAATAAGAAATGAACATCAGCTACTGCAGACTGATATCATAACATATATTGCCAATTTTGATATTACAATGCTATCAAATGTTCTGTTTAGTATTTGTTATAATGACTTGCATATTAAAAGCATCATAGCTGGTTTTACTAGTCTGATTTTTATTGCATTAATAATGTTTGTGGGGTCGCAAAGTATTTTCCCAGACTGTTTATTAAATAATTATGGCTTTTGGAAAGACAGGCATGATGTGGCAAACAGAGACAGTCTCTGGTATAATATCATGAATGACATTCTTGAAGAGCTTTAAAACCATACTCCATTTTATCACAGTTTCAGTTTTAAATTAATGTAGCTTAGAGTTTGACTACTTACTCTAAAACCTGAAAGCTAATGCAAGAGATCAGCGGATCAAGATTTCTTACTGGAAGGGATTTAATGACATAAAATTAATCACCTGAAGGAACAGGGCAGGATGTCTAAAGTCTGATAACAACTGACATCCCTGAACTAATTTTGCCAGTGAGCACTTTCAGTGCTTTATTAGCGCCGACACTGAGATGATAGAAGTCAGAGGATGAGGATTTTAAGAGATACTGTCTATCCTCAGAACAAACGGCAGCACAGCTCTCAATGATCAGACTACTCATGGAGGCAAAAGCAAAAAGCTTTTAGCTTTGACCTTTGATATTTACCGAGAGCAGCGGAATCAAGAGCAGGCAGATAAGAACCAGCTGAAAGATTGACTGGCTTGTTTGTGATGCAGGGACTGTTTAGGGGTAATTGCCGTTCTCTGTGAATTTACAAGCAGAGCTAGGGCTTGAGGAGCCAGAGCAGACAGGTTCTCTCTTTATTGTCTCCTTGGGAATTTGTTTTTGGCCATTGACCACCTGCTGCTCCTCTTGGCTGTTTAGAAACAGTTTTGTGGAAGATTTTGAAGGAACTTTAGCTCAAAATCTCATTTAGCGAACACACTACTCAATTAAGTTTTTTTTTCGCATTGAAATTTCTCTTGCGATTGGTTTGCTTTATTTGGATGCAAAGTAACCTGTGTTAGGCTCAAACAAATCAGACAAAATATATTTATAACAACAGTTCTCAGTCATTACTACTCAAACTACACATGCAGCATATTTCAAATCCGTCCCTGTATAAAAACATCTCTGTCATGTGTTTGGGTGTGTTTCCATGTGTGTGTGTCTGTGTGTTCTGTGCATGCACCCAAGTGTGTGTCCTTATGTAGTGCCTCACCGTCCATGTCCAGTCTCTGCATGATGATGGCCAGCTCCACTTCGCTGGGCATGTAACCCAGGGAGCGCATGGCCATGCCCAGCTCCTGTTTGGAGATGAAACCATTCCCATCACGATCCAAAACACGAAACGCCTCACGGATCTCTGCACAACAAATACACAACATATCACTGTACATTACTGGAGCTTTTTACCTCTGCCTCTGACTACCTTCTCCTTATTTCACTTTGTTTCTTTCTACACTCTGTGTAAACAACGGATATAGTTCAGGAATTAAATTATTTCCCTGTTAAAGCCATTTTGGGTTGCAGATAATGACAGTGCAGTTTAAATGTAATAAAATGCTATTATGCTAATGTACAGATACACTATTCAATATATGTTTCCTTCCTGCCTTTCCTTCCTGTCCCTCCAGTCTCCTTTTCTTCCTTGTTGACTAAGTTGTTGTTTTGTTGATGTGTGGGTTTCTGGTTAATTTAGGACAAGTTTTGCAGGTGTGTTGTAAGATGGTAATGTGTTTTTCACCTTTGTTTGCCATTCTCATTTGTCTTCTTCTCCTTGTTTTGTCCTGTCTTACCCATTAATGGCTGGGCTCATCTCAACAGATCAGTATATCTCTTCATCTTTATTCGCTGTCCCCATTAGGACACCAAAGCAGGGAGTGAGATAACTGAGTGAGTTTTCAGTCTGTTCTGTCTGTAAGGGCATGTTTATTGAAATCTCTAAAGGGGTGTTTTTCATCTACTTCAAAATCTGTTGAACAGTTAAGACTAATGTGTCTAATGTGTAAAAAGATGTCTCATGATGGGAATATTGCTTTTTTATTGTCAAAGTACAAGAACAATAATTTTGCCTTGTAATGTTGTTTTCTTACTGTCTTTAAAATGTATGTTACTTTCAGTTTGTCTCCTGGCATTGTGGGTTTTTGATCATCATTTGCGTCTGATGCCTGTGATCATTCTCTTGTCCTTATTGTTACACAAAGTGTAACCCTATCAGTTTTAACAAGAACAGACTGACAGCACTGCTCTTTGTTCTCAAAGTAAACCACATCTGAGCTTTATGGGAGCGACCTCTCGTAATTGTGTGAATGATGCCTGTTGTCACCTAAATTGTTAAGCATCATTAGGGATGGCTGGTTGGGTCATTAAACTCTGGGACTCTGACACTGGAGGTCAGCAATCTTATGGGATTTCCTACCTTCATTCAGAAAAACAAATAAACCAATGAACAGTTCACATGGAAAAATGCAAAGATTCAACTGTAATCTTATGATATTTTTTGACACATTTCATATTTTAATTCAAGTTCTTGAGTAGAAATCTGATTGTATAATCCAGAGAAGCACAAAACCACTATCATTCTTCTCACATTAATTACATTAGTATGAAAGACCATATCAGGCACCATATCAGAGAACGGTGTGCATGCCAGCAGTAGATATCACATTAGCTATTAAAAGAAATCCATTTTTGTCACTTGTATTAGGCAACTTAATAACTGAGCTGATTTGTAACATACTGTCAGCATTTAAATAGACGATATGTATTCACACCAGCCTTGTTTAATCAAGCTCTAGTTCATTTGCTCGAAAAGTTTGGTTCATTTGGAGAGGTGAAAATGTACAGCGGAACTCTAATGTGGATCAAAGACGCAAACTCTGGTTTGCTTAAAAATGTAGCTCTTACTTTACTTCAAGTGAACCAAATACAGGAAGCAGACTACAACGAACGTAGGGGATTGTGGGTAAACGCAGGTGGCGGAAATGGAAGTTGCCATGTATTATCAAATAGATGAGTGACATTTCTTGTTTATTGTCTTGTCGTCTCCTTCACTAATTCTTGATGAGGACCTCAATTGTACTGAGGCCATGTCCACACGAAACCGCATCTTTTCCTATCCGATCTTTTTCTTCGTCATTTTCAAAAAAGTGCTTCGTAAACACAGAATCGTTTCAGGAAATATCTGCGTCCACACGAAACCACTGAAAATGATGCAGTCCAAATGCCAGGCCTGTGCGTGGCTTTCTAATGCTCTCGCAAAAACAGGGATGAAGACGTGGAGCATGCGCATAAAGCTTACTTGGTTCTACTGGGTCTGATCCAATATTTCCTCCTGGTTGTCCTTCTGGTTACCCCTCTCCACAGTAGATCCAAGAGCCTGTAGTGAATATTGTTAAGCTATGGTTGTTTGCTGCTAATTGTAATGAAAGAGTAGCTGAAGATTTTGATTCAATATTTCCAATAAGTTCAATATTGTTGCAGCGCGAGCACAACTCTGTAGTCTACCATTGTTGTTGTTGTTGTGAAAGGGTGTGCTGCTTCCAGGGTGAAAGGTTAGGGGGGCGGGGCTATGACATCATCATTTTAGAAAAGTTGCAGTTTGGTCGTACAGACAAAGACGCAAAACTGACATTTTCACATTTATCCACTCTTTCAAAAATGCTGTTTCAGTGACTGAAAACACCAGTTTCGTGTGGATGAAAGGCCTGCCCGATACAAAACTTTCGCGGGTATGACCAAACCCATGTTCGTATGGACAGGGCCTGAGGCTGCTGGACTAACAGGTGTGAAAACAACCAGAGTCTAATCTGACCTGAAGCTCCCTGGTGGACTGTGGAGGTACTGTAGTTAGGTGGGAAAGGTCTTCTAAAACAAATAAAGCAGTTTTCATTTACAATTAGGTAATGACAATGTCAAGTTACCATGAAATATATGCAGTTAAATATTTATATTTCACTATGTAATAAGATAAAACAAGCTGAAACTTATTTTTTGCTTCAGAATGTCAGCATTTTAGAACATTTTCTCTTGGTTTTTCATGTTGATTTTGGGCTGGATAAAGTCTTTTATTACCTTCAACCCTGAAAACATATTGCAATTACGTCTGTCTGTCCAACTCAAACTCTGCAGCACATTTCCTCCTGACAGTTTTACACAAGGTTTCTGGATGCTTTATATTGGTTCAGATTGAGATCCTAGAATCTTTTAACCTTCCTCTTGTGTTAGGGTCAGCACCGAACCATTTTATGCTTTAAATGCATAAATGAATCACATAAAATTTGTGTATTGCATCAAGGCTTTTTGACTTTGTCAGGAACCTCTATTTCAATAGAATAAAAAAAAAATTCACTAAATTATGAAATGCTTTGGTTGAAATTATGACCTTTTTGTTGTTAGGGTTGGTTTCAACCCAGTTATACAAATAAGATAATAAAGCAATAATTAGAGCCAAAACTGAAATCATAAGTGCACTGTCAGCCAACACACTGACAGCCAGCTCCTTTCCCAATCATGTGAGCTTTTGGGGATTCTCATTTTGCCTTGTTATCCAGTATACCTGCACTAAAACTAAACAAGCAAACACGGGCATGTCCACACATGTGAGGTCAATTCAGTGTATAGTTGGTGACTTGCAGAGTGAACACTGATGGATATACTGACAAAAAAAATGTCCCAGAGGCTCACATCAAAAATATTAAAACCAATATTTTCATGGATAAGGAAGCCTAACAAGGTAACCAAGAGATGAGAAACAAACTGGATGATTGATAATTGTTTGTAGTGTATTTAACAGCTGATTTAAGACAAGGGTCAAAACCGACTCAGTAACATAAAAGATGGTAACAGAAAGCTAACACAAGAGGAAGGTTAAGGATTTACATTAGATTTATGTCAATTTTCATGTTTTATAATAAATGAAGGTAGTTATAGCTCTGGAAAAAAAAATCATACATATTTTATGACAGTATCTAATAACCAGATCCATTTCTTGCTGATCCAGGAGGCAATCAGGTCGGGAGCATATTTTCATTTTGATGGGTATTCCTGATATGCATAATGTATGTTTCTTTTAGTGTATTTACAACATAGCATGGTGGATATGACCAAGGGGATCTGCATCTCTGATTGTCTCTCAACAGCCAGGATTCAGGTTTATCAGTGCACTACGTAACATCTTGTTTTTGTTGTTGCTTGACAGATTGTTTCTTGCTGATTTACTAACTTTAAATCAGTCTGACCCTTTAAACATAATAGTGATGGATCAATAAAATTTTTATGGAGATGCTCGGGCACATTTAATGAAAAATATAAAAAGAAATACATCCTCCTACTCATGTGTGTTGATTATAGGTTTGGTGGGGCTGCAGATGATTTTTAGATTTCAAAGTGTGCCGTGTTTGTTTGGGAAAGGCTCCATTAGACAGTGACATAAAACTGTCTCCATCTTCACTCAACATAACCCCTAAATGTAACTCTCAGCCATTATTTTGTGTCCATGAGGTGAACCGATTCATAAGGTGATACTAATGCTTTTTAACAGCTCCATAAGACAATAAAAGGAGCTTCCTCGGTGCTGATAACAGGCTTTCCCATTAACTGGAAGCACTGCAGCCTTCTCTCTCAGACAAATTAAGGTGAGTGTGATCTCTTTATCTCTGTCGCCTCCTGTCTCCTTGTGTCTCTTACATCTTTATACACTTATTGTGTTTTGCAAACCCTGAAGGGCCTGTCCCAATCACTCCACACAGCACAATCACCAGCAGCATCGCCAGAAGCATTTCCGGTACACTCCTCCCACACAAAAGGCTTTCACTAAGTTGAAATTTTAACTAAAAACACACACGGTCTTTAAGCCATCTATCACTTTGCACAGCAGAATTACTCAAACCTCAGAGGAACATTGTACAAAATACCTCGGCCAATCTCTGGCTAATTACCTGTCAGTCAATCTACACTATCCGAGTGGAGATGGAAGGGAGGAGGTGGAGCTGCGGGCAAAGGTGGAGGTGGTCGAATTTATCGACTTGATAAAGACCGCAGAGACAAGACAGATATAACAAGCCTCTATTCATGGGAGGCTACTCCATTTTTCTGTGGATTTGTTTTGAGTTTCAGGGGTGGGCGATGGTGTCATTTCAGCTGGCGTTGGGCATTTGTACAAATCTTTGCAAGAGAAGCATAATGGAGACGATGCAGGATGGAGTTTAAATCACAATTTCCCCAACACTAATCCTTTTCTTAACTTCAACAATGGATTTTACATGAAGTTCATCACTCTCTTTCTCTCTCAGGCCGTGTGTCATTAATATTCTCGTCCTGACACGCTGCTCTTTCCTTCCTCTGTGTAATAAGTCCATCTCAGATCTGTCTCCTATGCCTGTCTTTGCTCTGTCAGTTGCGTGGGAGCTGAAGTTCAGTCACAGCCCCCATCTAAGCCTGTAAATATCCCCCACGGCTGATAACTAGACTGGAGCACCATGCCACTGCCTCCTTTTCTCTCTCACTAAATAAACTGAGAATCAGAGGCAAGGGCTGGGAATGAGGGTGAGTATAAGGCCCCCCAAAACAAAGTGAGATGTATTTGTATGCAGCTCAACAGTGAAGAGTACATTTTCAATAGGGTACGAATGAGCTGGTCCCTGATGTATTACTGTGCAATGCCTGGTGTGTGTGTATGTGTGTGCAGCCCTTCCTGTGTATTACCAAGTCAACCCCCAGGACTGTTCTCACTGTGATTGATGAAATGCCTCAAAACTAGAAAAAAGGATAGCAACAAATCAACACAGGGGTGATTAACTAGCGTTCTATCTTCACTAACAGATCATCCTAGAAGAACCTTCTGCATCTCTCTGAAGTAGGATTAGGAGTTTTCAAACGCTGGCAGGAAACACGACGGGTATTCTGTCCACATCAAACAATCCCATTGGTTGTTTTGGATCTGTGGCTGACAGCGGCCAGATAATGCCTCATTACAATTTCTTACATAAGAGCTGAAATAAACTGTGAGTCCAAGCAGCTCCACCCTCCTCACTGCCCTTGACAGAAAACACAAGACCAATTAGACTGATGTTTCATTTACTCAAACAGTTTTGAAAAGCAGCTGTTTTAGCGAACGGGGTTGTGTGGACTGGTGCACAAGGGACAATGGATTAAAAGATTTATGCTACAAAAGTACTTCATACCAAAGCTCATTCAAGCAAACTACAATAGCCCACATATATAAACAGAAACAAACAGCATCAGTCAGGAACACACTCTCATGCACTTGGTCCAAAGTCTGTGACAGGATTAGCTGCTTGTTTTGCACCAAAGCACTGATGCCAGAAGTGCATGCATTTATTTCACTGCGAGAGCATTTTTCTAATTTTGGAAATCGAGTCCTATGTTATGTTATGTTATGTTATGTTATGTTATGTTATGTTATGTTATGTTATGTTATGTTATGTTATGTTATG
>JAPTMW010000007.1:23570938-23581261 GCA_029822955.1 Ostorhinchus angustatus
TGCTAAACCCGCTTTATTAGTCTTTGGTTCATTTATTTGTATATTTGGACCCTAATAGTTCATAAAGTTTGAATTTGAACCATCCACATGCTGCAAAGCTATCTTTATATTCATCCCACCAAAAATCCAGTGGATTTCTACAATCTGTTTCAATTCTAGCTTAATTTATTACGTTTAATAAATAGTTATATCATGACATTTGCACATATAAGGTCCAGACTTCCAGTGAACATTTCTCAGAGTACGACATAATTGTTTATCAGCAGCGGTTGTAGTCCAGACTGAAAATATGTCCAAACTTTGAGCCAATTACCTAAAATGCTGTTTATATAAAATGTTGTTAGCTGTAATATCAAACACAAGTGGCTGAACAGGACAGAGCAGCGCAGTCAACAACCTGGAGGGGGTGAGGCGTGAAGTGGCTCATTTGCATTTAAAGGGCCAGCGCTAAAAAAAACAACCAGTCGTGTGTCATTACTCAAAAATAGGGTTGAAGATGGACCCGTTGAGTTGAATTAATGAACAATTCAGACCCAAGCAGGCCTTTACAGTTTATGTAGACCACAGAGAAATGTTTTAAAATGCATAATTCCATTAAAAAAAGTAAAATATGACTCCTTTAAGTAGCTCTAGTTTCAGTGGTAGCTTTACCTCACAGTTCATTTGCAATGAACACTAATTGGAAAATGGAGTGATCACCAAAGTTGTCCCAACTCATTGTGCAGGGGCCAAATATGTGCCCAAACTTACAGCAATGCAATTCAGACTCACAAATGCCATGAAGGTGACATTATGATGCATATTCCACCAAGTTTCTTTAAATTAATTCTTCAAATCATTCTAAAGATATTTCAGGCTGGACCAGAGCAGTTGCCAAATGATTACATGATTACTTTACAGAAGATCAACACATTCACAAAATAAATAGTTGTCATGTCTAATTTCTGCCTCTAGGTAAAGCACAGATATATTTGGCTTTATCTGTTCTCTAATGCCTCAAAAAATCTTCAGTAGTCTGATAGCACCTCTGACTATAATGTGAAAAATGAATGTAAAGTAGCTCATCTCGCTCCCACAAAATGAAGAACAACAGTAGGGATTATGTTGCTGGATTGTGTTTTGATAGAGTGAATATTTTATGATTGTATGGTAACATTTTCAAACTCAGTGTCCCTGAAAATGTATCATGTCTATTTAAGTCACACCAACATTTACCTTTTTCTCATTTTTCCAGCTCTAAATAGAAACTGCATTTGTGGAAGAAAAACAGTTTCCATCAACACTTGAAAATGGAGCAATTTATGTGTGCAAGTATATCTGATCTCTGCTGTGCATATTAAAAATAATGCTCATGGTGTGTAACTAGGACATAACTGGGAGATGGAGAGTGCCTCTTCGAAAGTCAATGAAGCTCTACCTGTAAGCTCTCAGTGAAAAATCCAAAGTACAGTGTGTCTGACAGCCTGTAATGACATTAGCCACGGTAACTTTAACCTAGTTTGTCGTCTCTGCTGTCCATGGACCATAAAATTAGGAATTACTGCCAACTTTGGAGAAGTGACAGGCGAAGTGAGAGCAACTGCTAACGAGTTAGCGGTGCAGTGCAACTACTCCCATGACCTGTCTGCACCAACTGGAGACATGATGGATGCTTCCCCAAAATGTAACACGACTTCCATTTAAAGATTAGTGAGTGACTCATCATCCCTTTTAAAAATACTTGCGAAAACAAACGCGTGTAGGACAACAAACACACACAGGAAAACATGCACGTACACATTAAGGACCCACTACCTTTCAGTTAGTGTCATCTGTTGCAAATATGTCTGTGATTCTTTCCTGTGAAATAAAAAACAAAATATGACATTCTTTTAATATTTCATTTCTTTGTGTAATAATCTCCTAATGTTTTGGTAAATTAAAAGCTTAATTTATCCCAGAGTTTCCCCAGCATTCAATAAAAGCTGCTAAGCCTTGGGACAATTTCATTTTTAATGGGTTTCAGGGGAAGTTTTCGTGCTACATGACAGTCTAAATGCTTCTATAGAGGTTTTTCCCATCTTGAGAAAGAAAAAAATCTGAAGCGACAGACTGAAATCTTTTCATTTTTTTTTTTTTTTTGGCATGAAAATGTTCAGAAGTAATGCATTAAATATCAGTTATAGGAACCTGCATTGCAAAAAAAAAAAAAAAAAACTTCAGGAAAAAAAAAAATCTCCGAATCAGCCTTCAAACATGTTATATCAGCTGAATCCCCACAGATATACACACATACACACACTCCCACACACACAGCATGAATAAATCTCACACCTTGGTAGGTTTAAGCTGTTCTAGTCTGTTTTCTCTTCTGAGCCAGGCAGCTGCCAGTCCATCATCCCTCCAGACACCGAATTCAGCAGCAGCACTTTTCTTCTTATCCTGTCTAGTTCCAAATGGCTAGAGTTTGAATCAGCCAGAATTTATACCAAAAAAAAAAAAAAAAAACACAGATCCAGTACACGGATTGGGTCAATAATCCAAAAAAAAAACATTCCACATATTTGTGTTGGCATCTCTTGTATTTTGTTTATAACAGTAGGTCTGCATGGCATGAGGAAACTCTACCGTAGGTGATAAAATATAGAAAATAAAACTTTTAGTCACTATCAAACTGACACAGTTAACTTCATCAAATGTTTACATGTTGAACGTGAATTCATTGTGCATAAGTAAAACGATTTTTCTTCATCATCATGTTTTGGAGAGACTTTTTTTTTTTTTAAGTATGTACATGTCACAATAATGAAGTATGCAGAATTTATTCACCAAATCTAGTATCTTTGGTTGCACTAAAACAGTAAAAGTGCACATCAAGGCTGAATTTGATAATTATTTTTCATTGTCTGTTAATAAGTGGATTATTGTCTTGATTTATAATAAAAAAAAAACTTTGCTGGTTTGTGAACATACCCGAAAATGGTGGAAATAAAGTCGAAAACATTGACCTCAAATGCTCTGTTTGATCCACAGCCAAAAGGTCTTCAAAAGAAACCAGAAAATAATCACAATCAAGAAGCTGCAATCACAGAAAAAAAACCTCAAATGATTATCAATTATCAGAATAGTTCTTAATTAATTTAATAGTCAGTAACCCATCATTTAATCACTGCAGCTCCAGGGCACATTGAAATCTGTTGTTAATTTAAGCCAAAAGAACCCAAAATATGAGACAAGATGGAGAAAAGAAGAAAAATGTAGCACACAGTGACCTGCTTTTTGTTTTTGTTTTTAAAGGCACGTTATAGACACATGGATGAGTGGGTTTCTTGAAAGAGTCAGCCTCACAGTAAAGTTACTTTTACACATACGCAAAATCATAAACTCACTCACAGACAGTCACAAAAACCACCGAATGAAACTTCATCAACCACCTACACAGACACACATAAACACCAACACTTATCCATATAATTTAATGATTTATATAAGGTAGATTTTTGTCAGATGTCCCCATAACATGAGAAATTCTAGTCCACACACACACACTGAACACCACATGCTGGTAACAAACGCAAATGAGGTTTAATTAAAACACGATTAAATTACTTTTAATTCATGATATGGTAATGTTGCTGGCATCGCAGCTACTCTCTCAGAAAGTCTGGGGGATAAAAATTAACAGGATTACAAGTTCAACTGAGCTTAAAAGTTCCCCACGTTCAAAGTATACAAACAATTCTGACACACAATAGCAACTAATTAGGGACTCGCTGCCCCTTACCAGGGAAAAAGGCAACACTCAGAGGATAAAAAAATCATCCAGCTCTTCAAGTTAAATAGGACATTATATGTGCATTATTAATTTTTATTTGGAAAAAGGTGAATAAGCAATACTGCAGGAAAAAATTTAAATGTACTCTATTAACTCGGAGGTTTCTTGGGCAGGAAATTAAAATGAAATATTGTTAAGTATTTGTGTCTCTTTATTCACCGGGGGAGAGGAGAGAGGAGAGATGGGAAATAACAAGCTTTAAAAGTCAGTGAAATGTGGCAAGTTCAGGTCAGGGTTAGCAGGGTCTTAACACCACAAAGCATCAGAAACGACGAAATGGGATGAGAACCAGCAAGAAACAACGTTTAGAGTCAAAGAATGTGACAATGTGATAAAAACCTAGAAGCACTGGACAAACCTCTAAGAGAAAAGAATGGAGTTTGATGATGAATGGCAGCATTTGATTAGTTTGATAGTTTGACTAAACTCTGACAATTCTGGACAACTCCAAACAGATCTTTAGTGCAGCTAATGACAACAAAAGCTGTACAGAAAACAGGTGATTTGTGGTTTTACTGCAGTCGTTTTCTGTCTAAAAACAGAGTTAAACTAACAGAGTTATAATGTAAACTATCAGTTCGCGCAACATGCAAAATTGTAAGGCACAATGTTATTCTGACCAACTGTCAAAATAACTGAGCATCAGCTTGAAGACGAAATCTTCATGATGCCATAATATAGATGTGTGTGTGTGTGTGTGAACAATAAGCTTTATATTTTATTCAGTGAGTCTGTAAATATATAATGGTGTAGATTCATTGGTGGTTTTCGTAGCTGTAAATGTGTTCTGGTATAGGACCTTGTCTTCTTGAAGTCTTTGGAATATCAAAATGACATTGAACCCGTTAACCACCTTCGTAATCAAGCATCTCAGAATAGGACTGTAAATTACTCGGTAATTACCTGGAAATATGAGGTTAATTATAACATACTGTTGGGTGGGTGTCACTGTGCATAAGTAGGTAAATACAAAATGAGCTACTGCTGAAATACCAAGAAAAACCTCAAATATTAACCACCAACCTTAGATGTCTACAATGTAACGTGAAAAGTGGTCACTGGTACTTAGTTGTATTTTCTTATATTATTTAAATTGTGGTTTTCCGACATTTACCAACAATTTACCAGTTAAAATTACCAAACAATATATTGTCATCTCCTATATATGTACTGGGTAAGTAATTAGTAATTAGGGAACAGTAAAAGGAAGGTTTACTAATGTGAAAATATCTGTTGCTGCTATCAGTTTTGAACCTTTTCATTTTGTAATTTTTCAGATTTCAGTAGGACCAGAGAAAGCAACAGGTCAAATAGCATTTACACAACAGCCGTGTGCTTCAGGTGCCTTATTTCAGGAGACACATATCATAGATAACAATACATGGACAAGATTTGACTTATCTCAGACTCTCAGATCTGTCCTCTGCTGCTCTGAGTCAGTCCTTTGGGTTGAATTTAAATAGGCAGTGCTCTTCAGTCTTCATAGCCAGCGTCTACGGCAGCATGTCAAAGTAGTCTGGAGATTATTGCAACTGGAGATCATTCCCTGCAGATAATAATTCCCTTGTCAATAATGCATGAAGTCATATAAATCACAATACGTCTGTTTATCTTGCCGCCCCAAGGTCACTCCTCCTCTTCCTCTTTCTTCCTCCACTCATCTCTATTTCTTGTCGCCCCTCATTTCTTCCTCACTAAGGCTGCCTGAACATTAAACCCCATCATCCGTTCATTCTGAGTTGTCCCTACTGTCTCTAAACTCTAACTCAGCCTTGTAAATAAGTGATGACCATCTTGGCGTGATTGTAAGTTAGTTTGTTTACTCTGAGACAGACTGCAAAAATCAAACATTTCTGCTCTGCTGAAGGGCACATCTGTGCCTGTGTGCACACTGCAGACCTGTAAATGCACCTACATGCATGCACCATTATGCACTCGCACACAGGCACATGCACAACCACCACAGTGCAGCTCCACGCCTGAATCCCTGCTGAGCCATCACAAGTCACGGCTCTCTAAATTAAATAACATCAAATTAGATTAAAGTAAATGAAACATCAGTGAGGAGCGGAGGGACGAGAGGGTGGAGGGGTTGTGCAAGGATAGTGAAGGGAGGTGGGACAGACAGACAGGCAGCAGGAACACAAGAGTTTATGGAGATTTAAGATGAAAAAGGGGTCATAGAGACAAAGAGGTGGGAGAGAGGAGAGAGGAAGGGGAAGGTGAAGTAGAGGAGAAAGAGGCGATAATGAATGAGCATGGAGCGGGAATGAGCAGAGAGCAGAGGTTACCATGTGTGGGAATGTGCACCTCTGCCTAGCTGTGAGTTTTTCTAAAGTCAGCATTGTGAGAACATTTTTGCTGGTCCTCACAACTTTAACTGACTTTTCAAGGGTTAAGATTTGGGTTAAGGTTAGCGTCAAACCTGGTTCAGAACAAACATGAGAGACAAGATGAGCTGAAAACTTATTTGCAAAATAGCGTTCTGCAATGTTCTGAAAACATTCCAGTTTATACTGATGCAACTGTGTATTATTTCCATAGCAACGACTCTGCACTTCCAGTGGTGCTTCAGGCTTTTTTGTGTCTGAATATAATTTGTAGCGTCTTAAAATATGAATAAGGATAGCATTAGTGGGATACAGGCTGCAGTTGCATTTCTTGTTTGGATAAAATGGTGAAAAACATACAAAAAATTACACATTATCTCCTCCAACTTTTCACACACTGACACTTGGTCGGTGTGTCTCTCATTTTGATGACTAGAACATTCTTAAAGGGGCTTTTTCCAGGCTAGTTTTGTGTGTGTGTGTGTGTGTGTGTGTCTAAGTAGGTTTAGGAATAAAAACAAGTTGTTTCAGACCAGAAAAAGGGTCAGGGTTAGAGATGACAAAATATTTTCAGGCATTTTCCAATGTGAAAATCCTCAAACTATGGTGTTTAAAATAAACCACTGCTATCAGGGTTTTTGCTACTTAACTACACCATCTGTCCCATGTTGTCAGTTTCTGGCAATTTACATTTACTTCTATCTGGTACCGTGGTTGCCGAAAAGTGTTGTTCTATGAGTAGCCCAGACCTTTAACAGACACCAAGAGCTATTAACTAAGGAACAGTATGTGACTACTTGGGAAAGGGAATGGACTAAAAAAATGACAGATGACAATTTTTCCCATTTATTGGAGCAATTCCATCATCTACAGGAGTTGGTGTCACCTCATAGCTGAATAAGCAGAGAAAACACTACTGAAACAGAACTTCACCAGGGAAACTGCTGATGATTACATTGCACTTCTTGGTGACAGCAGAGCTGCAGCCTGTAAATACTGAGAACCCACCACTGACGACTGGACCAGCTGAATGGCAGGAGATGCCATCAGTCAGATTGAGACAGAACACTTCACACCACTGTAACATTTCACTACAATGTCCTGAAACAGTCTGGTTGGGGATCGTTGGCCTGAGCTGGGCTCTTGGGAATGTCACATTACGTCAAAAAGACAGAAAAACCTCATGACAGTGTGATGATGACCTGAGTTCTCCTTAAGTTATAGGGACTTAAATCCATTTTCTCAGCTTGTTTTGTGGGGAAGCTGATCCCACCATGTAAATCATTAAATTTTAGGGTTCAGGCTTGTCTCGTTTCAAGGATGTTTTGTGGCTCAAGGCTAGAATCAGGTTCCATATAAGAAAGTAAATGTCCTTTTGAATGCACGTTGTCGGTGTATGTGTGAATATGGTCAGGGTGTTTATTAATTCATGAGAATGTAAATCTATTTCAGTAATCACCTATGGGAATAAAATGCAGGTCCAACAATGAAAAAGAAAAAAAAACACTCCTCAGTCCTCAGTATCTCAACAAATGCAGCAAATTCAATGACTAGCAGGTATTATTAAATCACATTTTGGTCATACTATGTGCATGTGATGTTGACATTGAACCCCTTGCTCATGTCTGCAGCTTGGTGGTCATAAACTTTATGAACCATCCTCTCTGTGTATAAACAAACATGCAGCGACGCTTTGCAACTGAAACTACAACAGGTCATTGTAATGCAAAGAGGTTAAGAAGTGTTTAAATGTTCAGTTTGGGCATATTGTGCTGAAAGTAAATCCCAAAGAAATTTGCATAAGTCCCCTAAACACTTGGAAAGTCAAAGCAGGGATGTATTTTTGTTTTTACCCCTTGGCCATCAGCCGCAGGGGTATTGTTGTACTCTGCAGTGTCCGTCTGTCCACTGGTGTCAACACTATTACTCGTCACCAAATCATCTCCTTCATGTGCGGATGCAACTTCAGAAGCTCTCAGACAAGTTCTTTGGGAATCAACATTGACCATCATTTTCAAGGTCAAACTGGACGGCGATGTTGACCTACATTTTTCAGGTCTTTCAGGGTCAGTGCATGGTCACAGAGGCAGACAGGTGGCGCTAGCACAGATGAGATGAGGAGATAGTGATACTGGTAGGGTAAGAGGGAGCAGCAAGGGTATGGGTCCAGGGCAGCCCCTCAAAAGGGGTGGTCAAGGGGTCATCAGTATTCGCTGTTGGTCTTGTTGTACCATAGTGGGGAAATAGAGTTGAATGTACACTGACCTGTGGGGATCTTCTGTCACTATGGGGGCAAAAGAGGTCCAGAATGCTTTTTAAGGGTTAAGACTTGGTTTTAGAGTTAGAATTAGGCTTAGCATTCAATTCAATTCACAGTTTTAGTATTATAACCTCTATTTAACCAGGGAAAAGCTCATTGAGATTAAAAATGTCTTTTTCCAGCGTGTCCTGGCACAATTCAATACTTTGCCATTGTCCAAAAAAACAAAAAACAAACCATGAGATAGAAGTTCAAGCATCTCTCAGGCAGACATAGCAATATAATACAAAAGCAAAATTAAAGTGCAACTCCAAAGTGCAAAAAAAATTTGCATCAAACATAGGACAATGAATGTAACAGTGCAAAAGTTCAGATGAAAAAAGTTGTGCATTCAGTTGTAATGGTTACGAGTGAGGATGTAGGGAACACATTACATAGATGCAGTGTTTACACAGGGATATAGGAACAAACAGGTGACAATATACGGTATATCATGTGACAACACTAAAAAGCACATGTTTCATATTATGTCAAATTGCATATATTGCTAAGTCACAAGTCAGTAAATTAAAAAAAAAAATCAACTTATCTTTAAGGGTTGAAAAAAGTAAGCAAAGTTTGCAGCAATATTTTTTGTCTTTTTTTTGTCATTTGTGTACAGCAAAAAACCCAGAGAAGAAATGTATGTGAAGGCACTACCAATCATTTATAAATGTGATGGATCAATCTGAGAAGGAGAAGATCTTATCCAGCTGAAATAAACTAAGTCTGGGTAAAATTAAGTTGTGATGGTATGTAGTGTACTGTACACTGGAGGAAATTCTATACAAAATAAGATAATTTGATGATCAAATGAAATGAGATTCTGTATGATCTGTTATGGTGCCATTTTTTAATTTAATCTACAAAAGAAATATTAGTTACTAATGATGTAGTGTGTTAGTCATTAAATTATATACTCAAAAAAATCCATCAATGAATAGAAGTGTCTTCTGCATGTAAAAATAGTCCTTACATCAGTCAACTCAGGGATCTGTTAGCCTAGATGAAACTCAGAAACTCATTTGGCTCTGTTCCACTGAAATCACAAAGCCGTGATCTTATGGCTTGCATCAGCCACGGGATTTATCCCTGTCAGGAAAGATCCCACGGCTGACACGAGCTGAGAGGAACGTGGATATCGGTCTACATCATTCCAGGCAGAGCACCAGAGCTGCACAAGCATGAGGAGAAGGATTGTGATAGTTACTGATGCTAACGGGGGCATAGTCACGACTGAGCTGCCTCAGAACTTTGCATTATACAGCTGTTGGAAATTGAAAAAAATAAACAAAAATTGAACCTTAAAGGGGTTGTATGTCGTATTTACTGAGGCTGTTTTCTGTCTAAAAAACAGAGCTAAGCTAACAGAGTTATAATGTAAACTATGGGCTGATGCAACACATTAAGATTATACGACAGTTCCATTGAGCATACGCGCAAAACTTTACCGAAATTCACTAAATGTTGAAAAAAGAGAAGTGTGTAATGTTGGTTTTCCCATTAAATCACAAATGCAGTGATTTGTTTATTTATTATTGTGTGATTACACAAGAAACATGGTGATGATTGTAAATATCGTATCAATTTACAGATATATTCATTATTATTATATATTAACCCTCTGTTCCATATTATTCCTGGTTTGTCCAGACATGTTTCTTTTAAAACTCTTCTTCGCTTGTTGTAACGTTCGTCAACATCCAGTTTGTTTGTTTTTTAATTCACATGACTCTAGTTGTGGAAAAAGGTCTTTCCATTGCAGTTTTGCGTGATATACCATTTGCACTACAGCCAAAAAAACATCTCATCAGTGCAAAAACTTTTAATTGAAAAAGAGTTTTGGCAAAATTGTCATTTTTCCATTAGGTCAACTTTAT
>JAPTMW010000007.1:23737415-23748160 GCA_029822955.1 Ostorhinchus angustatus
CAAGCATACAGGGAGGGGTTAATAACAACTGAAAAAGGAAGGTTCAACACAACCTAGAGGTGCCTGACACACTCATACCAACATAGAACCTACTGTGAGTAATACAGACAAGCAAATTATCCCATGTTCACAGATAAATGAGTTGCCCGATTAGGTTTAATAACACATGTGGAACAGAAGTTATAATAGACATGGTCGCCCTTTTAATTCCCTCTTGGCAGTGAACAGCAATATTGTTTACCAATGCCAAACTCATGCATTGCATCAGTTAACTATATACAATAGTAATGAGTGCATAAGATGAGTTCTGTGCATTAGCTAAGGATCATGCTAATGCTACCCGGATGGTGTTAGCATTAGCTTGCCGATTGTCATGACGATGACTGGGCAGGGCAACGTGCGCCGGCAAATCCGTTATCCGTTTAGGAAGTAGAGGCCTCGCCTGACTCAGACTAAAACTTAGCACGTTACAGAAGGTGACTGTTAGGTGGAAAGATAGTTAAGGGGTTCTTATAAGTAAAAGCATGTAGTAAATGAATAACTTCAGAACCACACTGCTATCTTCTACCGGTGAACAGAAGCTAACGATAGCTTCTTAGCAGCCTAGCATGTTAGCTTAGCACCCATGCTGCACAAAGAGCTCCGGCGGCACTCACATTTTCATGGTCCCCTTCGGTCCCAGGTTACTTCTCAGCACATCCTGAAGCCCCCGGGCGGCACTGATGTTAACCGCCAGGGCAGCCTGGGCCCTGGCCACCTCTGCTTTTGGGTTCAGCGCTTTAACAGCAGCCATGGCGAGGCAGCACAGCCAGCGAAGTAAAAATAAAAAGTACCGCTGGAAGGAGTCCGCACCGCTCGGGCTCAGACGCTAAGGAAAGGGGAGTCGGTTTCCAGAAGGCTCCAACACGTGTTCTCACGCTGCATTTACGTAAAGCGTCTAGACTCGGACATCCTGGAGCTCCAAAGTTACAACGCCCACATTTATATTATTTCTCAGCACATTTAGACTAGTTAGCGAATGAAGTCCACATTTGTCTGGTAATTTTAACTAATTTGAAAATAAAGGGAATATTTATGTGTGCACGTAAAATGCGTTGACTTTATACCGTTTTCTATTTTTATTCGAGTGGGGCAATTTGTGATCTTAGTCTGTAGGAGGTGCTAAATAAAACATATTTACATGCAGTTTATATTGTAACAACTATTCTATTTTATTCAGATTTAGTTTAAATTAAAAGGGTATTACTTCGATAAGGAAGGACCAATAAAATGAAAGATCTAAATCAGTGTTTCTCCAGAAAATTTAGTGGACTCTTTGATAGCACCATGAACCTTAACCTCTTTTAACGAAAGGCTTCAGCTGCTGTTGTTTCACTTTTGTACTTGTAGTTCTCGCATTGACATGTTACAAAAATTCCTATGTTCTGTAAAGGCAGCACCACAGTCAACGCGATGATTAGGTTTTATCACCCAAATGAAAACCTTCAGGTCTTGGGAGTGCCAGTCTCACACTCACACTGATAGAAGTAGGCCACATTTCACGTCTAAAACGCCTGCTGATGCCAGTAAAATGTGACTTTAATATATCCAAGTATAAATATTGTCTTCAGTTCTTCATTCTTGGCCTGGAGGCTGCACGGTTACATATAAAAGCACTGCAAAAGACTTTAATTTTATCAGAAGTTTAATTCAATATGTACAACTAATCTTATTAAAGCACTGCATTTCACATTTAACACATCTGAGAATTTAATCCTGCCCCGTCTGTTCATCGTCAAATGACAGTTACAGATTACCCCATTTCATTTACAGATAGACACCTGACCATAACACCGGCTTGGCCAGTAAACCACTACTGTACATCTACAGTCTGACCATTAAAAAAAACCCAATAATCCCAGTCAGAGCACTCAATCACCCAGTTGGCATTAATTGCATGATGGAGGGATAGACCAAACCAGTCAGTGTACAGCGGTTACTAGATACTGAAAAGTTCTTCTGAGAAAAAAAAAACAAAACATTTGATCCATTCTGTCCCCTCTACACTGCTGGAAGAGCCAGATGTGTCATGATGTTAAAAAAAAAAAAAAAGGATTGAAATGTGGTAAGGGAAACAGAGGATTCAGGACACTATATCTATAGATCCTGTGGGAATCTATATCAAAGCTGTTCTGTACACCTGACACTTCTCTGACAGTGCATGTTTATGAAATTTAGCGCATGTGCATCCAAACAGTGCTGCAACACTTTTCAGTTATTCAACCGATCCTAAAACCTAAGGACGTGATGTAATGGGCTGGCTGGATTAGGATCATGTAAACATAAAGTCTAGTTTTCTACAATAAATGGATACTTGGTGATATTTTACTTTAAATAAAGCTATAGTCTGACTGTGGCATTAAAACACAAGTCACCTTCATGCTGTGTTTGATTTGTAAACAGCATGGTTCTACTTGTGAATCTGATTTTCAACATTTGACAATTTGAAGCTTATTCATCAGTAAACCCCTCCACTGAGAGGCGCTAAAGGGAGCAGATCATTGAGATTTGTTATTAGTGCAATAGGGCTTCAGAGTCACACCAGGTTTGTTTTGTAACAGAATTTTATAATAATTAAGACATTTTCAGTCCCTGTGAGTGGAAAAGTTTGATTTGCATTGTATCCTGATATCTCAAACACCACTAATATTACATCATAAACCAACAAACCTCACAAATCTGACTCTTAGAAAGATAAAGACAGTGAAGAGGGAGCTTGTCAAATATTTCTTCTATACACAGCAAATTTCTGAATCAGTAACATTTGAACTGCTGTAACAGATATAGTTGTGATGATATCCATTGTGAAATAAGACATTCTAGGGCGGCAAAGATAAAGAACAAAGGAAAAACTGAAAAAGAAAACCCAAAAATGACATGCTGATGTCACGCTGATATCACTGGCAGTGCACACTCCCATGGTTGGTTACACTCTCTACAGATCAGTGTGATAGTTGCTGTGGCTGTTGAGAGTTTATTCGGGTCCCCCTTCCCCGGTGGTGGTGGTTACTTCAAGGGCGAAGTCTTCATGGGGATCATTATTCTTGATTCCATGTGCTGAATAAGAGGGACTGTGGGATGAGGAGAAACAGACTCAGCAACAGTTTTCTGTGTCATGGACTTGTTTTTATGTAAACAAGTAAGCAGCTGCTGCACGTTGGAATCAGGTTACGGTTACATGCACTGTTCTGACCCGGTTACTGTAAAATGCCAGTACTAATCAGATTTACTCTATTTTCCTGATTTTACTTGGGTGTGTGACAGAATTTTGAGGTAATAATACAGATCAGTTTCCATTGTCTTTAGCCTTTGAATTGAGGTTTTCTTAAACAAGGATTACACGCAAGAAACATAGTAGTAGGTAAATCCTGTATCTCCATCTACCATATTACATAAGACAAGATTTTGGACACAAGAAGCTAAAAAAAAAAAAAGGGGCTACCAGACAAGACCGGCATGTGCTTTAGTGAAGTGGCCAGGTTACGCAGTGAATCAGACAAAGGAATGCGGTTAAAACTTGAAACAGGTCAGTCAAACTGTTGTTTTAGACCAGGGTCACCAATCCTGGTCCTCGAGGGCTGGTATCCGGCATGTGTTGGATCTATCCCTCTTGCAACACACATGATTCAAATGATAAGTCCATTATCAAGCTCTGAAGAAGCCTGATAATGACCGTCAGGTGTGCTGGAAGAGGGATACATCTAAAACATCCAGGATACCTGCCCTCAAGGACCAGGGTTGGTGACCCCTGTTTTAGACTATCTACTATGTTTAATTGCTACATATCAGACAAATCTTTGTATATGTGAACCTGAAAGCTTAAAAAAAACACAACATGCCTGAAATCATTCATTTAAATGACAAAAATAAGATCTAATTATGTTCAGATTAGATTTAATGTGAAAAGAGAAGAGAGGTGCCATAAGACAAACTAAAAGAGAACATACCTGTGTAATAAACCACCTCATCCCAGCCTTCATGCTGCCAGGCTGCATTTCTAATGTTTTCTCTGGACTGAAGATCTTTGTAAGCTGCAAGAAAAGAAAGGACGATTATTGACTAAAATGTCTTTGAATAATGATGCTGAAGTATTTAAAGGACATCAATAACACACCAAAGAGGACATTATGAATTCTTTATAATACACTATCAGCACTAAGTATGTTTATACGAACACTATTATTCCAGTACTAATCCAAATATGACAATATTCTGTATTTGACAGATTTCATAATCTGAATCCAGAGGGTGCATTTTCTGATTGAGACATGTGGGATATATTTCAATTATTATGGTTTTTATGAGGATTCTTTGGACGAGTAGGGCAGATCTGGAAAATCAGTCTAAGCTGTGTGTTTAACCCTTTATTGGGCAAGTGACTATTTTTGGTAATTTCCACATACAAGACAGTGACAGTAACAGTTACAATGAGGACAGTGAGTCAACAATCTCAGGTCCAATGTGGTCTACAGGGTCTGTAAGGTCCACCTCTGCATGAACAGTGAGTGTACCTGCTTTGTCAGGTACCATGAAGTAATGGTACTAATGTAAGGAATGATGTTCAAAGGGAGAATATGGATGTGGACAGGGGTCTGATCAGCACTTATGTTGTTCTAATGTTCTAAAATACATGATCCTTTCACAACATGTGGTTTTCTTGTATTTTTATATAAAGTTCTTGAATATTTTTTGCCACTTATGGGCAAGGAACCTTGATTTTCTACATGACAAAAATTTTTTGAAAAATTTCACAAAAGTTATAAAGTCTTATGTCCTCCAATAACAAACTAAGGCTGGAATTTTGAATTTCAGAATATTTCTATGAGTGCTCTATAAAGGGTTAATTACACGTTGCAGGCGGCATCGTGTTGTAGTGGTTAGCACTGTCTCACAGCAAAGTCTTGAGTTTTCGTAAAATCAAGATTGTGTCTAGTAGAAATGAATGTTCTCAAGAACATCTATCTGAAAATGCTGACAGTTTCTAGAAGGAACAAACGAAGGTAACTGTGCTCTCATGCTGAAATGTCTGCCATCAGTGGCAAAGTTTAAAAAAAATGCTATTTTTAATCAGCATATGCATGGGTGCAGGTAAAAAAGAATATTAGTAAAATATAGATTTTTATTACCCATGTACATCATTCGTTGGGAATTTTATGTTTTTCAGATTAAGAAAAAAACCTGAATATGTTGTGGTTGTAAATGTGGTCATTGTTGGAATAACCTGTGTGTATTTTCTATCTGCAGAATACATAAAACTCCTCACCCCATAGGTGATGAACCGTGTACAGACTTCCAATCTGGGAGAAAAAGCCTCCCACTGCCTCCTGGTTCTGCTGGCGGATGTCAATAGCACGCGCCCTATAGAGGGTAGAACAGTTATATGTTACTAAAACAAAAACAAAGTGCTTTTTACTGAAAGAACAGCTGTATGAATTAAAACACAAGCATGATTCAGTGAACTTAAAGGTTTAAATACATGCTCACTAACTGATATCCCAATTATTTCTTCCACTATAAACAACAGGATTTTCCCCTTTTATTATTTTAAATTTGCCATAAGAGAATTAATTTAACCATGATGTTTTTATTTTATTACATCAACAGGCAAATTTCACAATCACTGTATATTTAATCAGATTGGTCAGATATTATTAAATACTGAGGTCAGCTGTATTTGAGAATTACAAATTATGGATGATGAATCCAGTCATGCACATGTTCAGTTGCTGTAAAATACCGTTGACTCATACTGATCTGCTACAATCTGTAAAACCAATAAAATAATAGTAATGAGGGACTTTTAATGACACATAATTACACTGGCTCTCCAAATATGACAGTTTAAAAAAAAAAAACCTCTACAAATAAGTCTAATTCAATGACCCTTTGCACAAGGAAAGAAAACAAGTCTTACCAGTAATTTCCCCACTCAATCATTGTTCCAGGCTAAAGAAACATACACAGATATGAAATGACAGATTGGTTAAATTGTGTCAAAACACAGATTTATAAAAGAAGAGATAAATAGGTGTATTTACCCGGAGCTGGTATGATCGGAGCTCGTAGATGTTGGGTCCTGGACGAGGAACTGGTTCATTCCAGAAGCTGAACTCCAGCAGCAGCTGGTTCCTACGAGACAGCAGCATCGTACCCCTCTCTTTTCTGTAGTCCATAAACACCTACAGGAATGACAGTCGACACAAACAAATAAATTAGACGACTTTGACTTAGTTTTTGTCTAAGTCAAAACTTAGACAAAAACTAAGTGTGCTCACACTCCTCAAAACTATGAGAGTTGAGAAAAAAAGCAACCATATGACACTTAAATCAAACAGTTGGTTAAATCGGTTAAATGTGGTCAAACACATGGGTGGTAAAATAGTTTATGGCTCTTATTTTAGAAGCGTACTGTCAAAAGAGCGGCCTACAGGACACCAGTAAGCTAAACTGATCTGTACCACCTGTTACCTTATTCTGCCTGAGTTTGTTCATGACTTCGGTGAGAGCCGGGTATCCTCCCCGATATCTCCACAGGTGAACTAGAATAGAAGGAGCAGAAGAGCCAAAAATAACGCAGCTCTCTTATGTATGCACATCTCCGTGTCCCTGGGTTTTTCTCTTACTTTTCTTATTTTCTTTTATTTTGTTATTTGACACTGACATCTGTAGTAAAATCAGTTATTATTCAAGGCTTCATGTGGCCTGAAGCTCATGTGACATAATCCTCAGTATCAATCACGAATGTCTGATCAGCTTCCAAGGGGAAGAAATTATAATAATACAACAGATACACAAGACCGTAGCCCAAAAAAATCAAAAAAGAAATGCTGCTCTAAAAAATAATGTGCCCTAATGCAAATCAACACTGAATTAATCAAACTTTCTCATAGTGGTTTATTGTTTCACAGTGAAAACTAAACATGTTCTATTTATAAAGCCTTTTAGATACTGTTTAAAACGTCTGCCAAATCTTGCTGCACTGTAACATTAGACGCAGATTACAGTGGAAGAAGGACAAATGTCACCACAGCAGAGGCATAAACTGCAGCCAAGGGGACTGTAGTTTCGCCACAGCCGCAAAAAAAAAAAAAATTGTGAAAGAAGCCATTATATTGGTTTGTAGCAACGAGTAGGACAACTGCAATATTGTGGGAACATTTGTTTTTTTTTGTTTTGTTTTGTTTTTTGTTTTTTTTTACATGTAAGCCTCGAAGATGAAGGAAAACTGACAACTAGTCTTCATCGCTTCATGATTTCTGAGGAAATGAGGCAAAAGGATAATTCTATTTATTTAACTGGGACTGATTAAACTTGTAAATTTCCTTAAAATAATCATATAGGGTAACTTCACTGTAGAAATTGCTCCCCAGAATTGTCTTGATATGTTTTGATATTTTGCCCAACTAGCAATCCAAAAGTATTCAATTCATATTAACAGAAAACATGAAAAACACATGCAAATGTTGTACATTTTCTTCTTGTCAAATTACTTAAACACTTAATCAACTTGAAAAACTCTGACTAATCTGAGTAAATCAGGAAATGTTCTGCATCATAGATATTGTTTATCAATACATAATTGAATTGTGAAGTAGTTAATGAGTCATTCACTTGCAGAAGAAGTTGTAAGAAACGTGTGTGCTCATACTCTAGCTCGATGTGGTTCTTACCTGCCTGATCCTGCTCTCCGTACCATGTGTTCCAGGTACCAACAAGCTCACAAGGGTACTCAGGGTCAGCATGAATTGAAGGCAACACTTCCTCACTAAGGAAACACACACCAGCCCATGTAAAAGTATAAAAGGGAGAAAAAAACTCATTTAAAAGGGAAAAAAATCTCAGTTAATATATATGAATTAGTTCGAGAGTCAAGAGTCTGAATGTTAGAAATGGAGGAGAGGTTTCTTACCAAAGTCCATTGTAAGCATCAAGGCACTCGGGCTTCACATTGTGAACTGTGAGGAAAAAGCAGAACTGTGCTGATAATACACCAACAGAAACACAACATCATCCTAGGGCTAAAAAAATGTTGCGTAGTTTACAATTCTTTGATAAAATGACGACCACACGATCAGACTAATATGGTTCAAAATATGAACACAGCAACACAAGTCACAAGCAAGACATACATTGTATTTTGTACAGATTGTTGTCTTCCTTCTTGGCGAGTAGATGGGAGTGAGCATCTTTTCTGGGATCAACCTTTCTAACAAAGAGGGACTTGAACCAGCTATCTTCACGGAAAGCTGAGAGGCTCCTGAGGTGTATACAAAACAGAGATTTACTACAACATATAGCACGTGGTTGTTGAGTTGCCTTTGCAGTTGAAAAGCTATGCAATTTATTCTTCTGCACATTACATACATGCTCAGAAAAAATCACAATCACTTATATAAAACATGATATATGACAAATGTATTGGATTACGGACTTAGTTGTCAATATAAATGCAAAAACTGACATTATGTACACTTATGTAGTATGTATGCATTACAACAACAAACTGGTAACTTGATCCTCATCTACACAAACTATTCAACTCATTCATGACTAAGAAACTCCAGTTGAGAGGTCAACAGAGAATAAGCTGAACATACACAGCAATAGGATTAGTCTACATGGAGCGTTAAGCAGCCTGCAGCCCACATGACAGCAGTATTTGCTTTTGTCAAAAACTGCATATCTTAATAAACTTGATTTTAAAGTTGTGGACACCATGCCTCCCTACAGCACTGTTGCTGATCTGGACGCAGTCCTGTGGCACATTTGCCATCTGGGGTCTGTTCACCCACTAACAATATTAAAACAGTGGGTTTAAAGCTGTCACACTTAGGCCAAAATATGATATGCATCGTATGAATGAATGTCTAAATACCAGCTTGGTTTAGAGTACACTAGTGGTCCAAGGATTGGGTGTCACTAGGCTGTAAAAACATATTGTGTTGTGCAGCGTTTCAGTGCATTATGACCTTGAAGTTGATTACACTTTGGGACTTGTAGGTGCTCATTTCGTTTTTGTATTTTACTACTCACGTCGATACGTTTAAGCACAATAAATAAACATGAATAAGCGTTTGCACAACTTACAATTTTGTAATTCGAAAAGGGTATAACTAGCATTAGCATAAAGTTAGCAAGTTTAGTGCTAGGAAGCTAATGCTAGCAACGCAGAGAACTAAACAAACGTAACGTCAATGCGTAGCGTTAACTTTAGCGTTAGCCTAGCCATTTAGCATACCGGACTTTGTCATTGATGTGTAAGTCTACTGCAGCTAGACGAATTTAAAGTTGCATTTCTGCTACTGCAGTGACAAACCCACCTATAAAAGCTCTTACCTTATGATAACAGTGACTTGTCCGTTCGCATTAAGCCCATTTTTGGTCTGTTTAAGGCCGCTGCCCACTCTTTGAAGGACTCTGGTCGCCATCTTTCCCTGAAAGCTGCTGTCAGTCCGGTGTTGTGTGACTCCAGCGCACCCGGAGAGGCTGTAACCCTGTGGTAACCGGCTGTACTGGAATCAGTTAATTGTCTGTGGTTGAACTCGCCCATAACGTGACTCGTGTTGTCCTTGATTAAAAATGTTCCTTCCACTATATAGTCGGCAGGCGGATTTCACCACGTTGTTGCAGTTTCTCTTTAATCATACACCTAGATAACATACTGCATCTATTTGTGACTATGAAGATGGTGTTACCTGTGAGATAAAACTTTCAGGATTCAGAGATAAATAACTGAACCAAATAACTCATAAAGACACCTAATCACCGTAATCCAGTGCTTTGTGCAGAACAGCAGGTGGAAAGTTTTCTCCCCATGCAGCCTACATTTTTTGGTAAGTTTTATGACTTTGTTTTCAGTCTCAGATGTGTGATTTGACATAAGAATGTTTGTGAATGACACCATGTATTGGCATTTTATTATAAATCCTTCAGAAATTGTATTAAATTCAAACTCCTTAAGTCTCTCCAACTATTTTGATATTTTATTTATAAACCTGTATTTACATTGACACCAGAAGGACACATTGGTTGCAGAAAAACATTAAGTTGATGTAATTGCATAAAACAATGCAGTCCTGCATCATGATGTGGATGTTTGTGCCGGTGGGGTATCATCTCCGCTGGACATGGCAGAGATATTCAGATCCTGCAGTTTTTCAGATAACGTCTTGTCATCTTCCAGGCTGTGTTGAAGGTCATCCAAAGAATCCAAAAACTCTGTTCCTGCTACTCTTTTGCCTGTAAGTGGATCAACTACTCGGCCTACTTTATACACTATCTCAGCCAGTTCATGCTTAACATGTTTCGACCGGGCCTCAGACAGAGCCTTAACAAGCACAATATCTCCAACAGTGCACTGGGACAGAGCATCATGAGCGAAGTATGTCTTCCTCTTGTTGAAGTACTATAAGAAAAAAACAGATACTTATTAGTTATTCTACTATGTTCCACACACACACACACACACGTAAAAGTGATATAGTTTCAGAATCAGCCACTGAGAAACCTGATAAATATTTGCTAATGTGTCAATTCTGTAATTAAAGAGAACAATTTTTTTTTGCAAGCATTGAATATTCCTTAAACAAAAGCACCAAAAAAGTACCTTCTTACATACAGTCTATGCTCCACATAAACATGACAGTTATAAAGACTCAGATCAATGTTTATAAAACTGAGCTCTAACCACTTGTGTGTCATCTGTC
>JAPTMW010000007.1:24022652-24034304 GCA_029822955.1 Ostorhinchus angustatus
ATCACATCTGTCAATCAGAGCCCTACATGGCCGGCTCATTTGCATTTAAAGAGCCAGCGCTCAAAACAACCTTTCTGGTGTCATTACTCAGAAATAGGATTGAAGATGGAGCTGTGGAGTTGAATTAATGAAGAATTCAGACCCAAGCAGAGCATTTACAGTGTATGTAGAACTGCAATGCATAATTCCATTTAAAAAACCAAAGCCTTTAAAGGCAAATTTGGAGCATTTAGCATAAAAAAAAACAAAACAAAACAAAACTGTAAAACACTGGGAATGGTTTGTCTGTGACCAGATCTCCGCGAACCTCAAGGTGAGATGTTCTTACTTGAAGCCCAGGAACATAAACTGAAGCCAGAACCAGGAGAAGACCAGCATGAGCAGCATGTTTGGGAAGGCGAAGCCAAACCAGCTGGCGAAGTTGATCACGTCACCATTTTTAGGAAATAACCTTCACAGATAAGAAACAGGACAAAGAAGACAAAATACAATCAGAAATGAGTTTGTGTGTTGTGCATTTATTCGTCCTATGTGTGTTTGTTGTATTCGTTATGGTCTTACTTGTCGATTTGGCCCTTGAGGATGAGGTTCGGGGTGGTGCCAGTGAGCGTGGCCGTGCCTCCGATACTGGCTGCGTAACACACACTCAGACTCATGCCTTTGTTCAGGAGGTCGTACTTCTCCTCTATTGCTTTCCTTTTGGACTCCTCCAGCGACTCCAGAGCCCACTCATGCTCATGCTCAACTTTGTCCTCACTCTCAACCTTGACTTCTGGTTTCTTCTCAGTCACTTCCTGTTTTGTCTGCGTGGGCTCAATTTCAAATGCATGATTGTCTTGAGCTGTAGATTGAAATTCCCGCGCATCTGCCCGAGCCTCAGTGGCTTTCAGCTGCTGTAGCACGGCGTGGGCGATGGGCAGCATCATGGCGGTGGTGGCCGTGTTACTGATCCACATGGACAAAAAGGACGAGACGATCATGAAGCCCATCATTAACCTGGGAACGTGAACAACCAGGAAGGGTCAAATGAATTCAAGTCTAAATATTGGATTCTCGTGATTAACAATGAAATGTAAGCTGTCAAGTGAAATCAGAAACGTGCACAGAAACATTTATTATATATTTGTGGGTCTTTGTTTCTGTGGTGTTCAGGTGCTGTGGTTTGGGTGGATCACGTGGATGTGGGATTCAAGAATCAAAAAGTATGTATTTGTTTCCACATTATTAAGACCAGAGGTTCCAAAACTGTCAGACCCAAAGACTCAGTTTTATGTTTCCTATGTGTTATCATTTTTCATAATGTTTACCTTTCCAGTGTTATTTTGGCCGTTAAACTAAATCCATTTTGCTGGAATGTTTATTGCAAGATTACATTAACAGTTGCCTCCAACACAGACAGGTAATGTTCTTCAAACAGAAACGCACCATCACCAACTAACAGACACATGAACCAAACAAATGCTAACAGTGTTTTTATCCTTTAATATCTTGTTTGTTTGATGGTTAACACTCTAGCAGCAAAACTATTGGTTGAATTCATACCAAATTTATTTTATAAATTGCCAGTGATCCAGAATACATATCATCACAGTTTTTATGAATTTTTCAAATCTTTTTTTTTTCCCCATTGACTTATAATGGACAAAAATTCAAATGTCTGTAGCAGCAAAACTATTCATCGAATTCATACCAAATTTGGTTTATAAATTGCCAGTGATCTAGAATACATATCATCACAGTTTTTAGGAATTTTTCAAATCTTTTTTTTTTCCCATTGACTTATAATGGACAAAAATTCAAATGTCTGTAGCAGCAAAACTATT
The DNA here is from genome assembly GCA_029822955.1 of Ostorhinchus angustatus. NCBI lineage: Eukaryota > Metazoa > Chordata > Actinopteri > Kurtiformes > Apogonidae > Ostorhinchus > Ostorhinchus angustatus. Next base: position 24,024,476 of record JAPTMW010000007.1, read on the forward strand.
CATCGAATTCATACCAAATTTGGTTTGTAGATTGCCAGTGAAGCCGAATAAATATTATTTCATTTCAGGAACAGTAGTTCAAAGTCATAATTTTTTTATGAATTTTTAAAATCAGTTTTTTTCTCTTTGACTTACAATGGTCAAATTTTCAGCAAAACTGTTGGTGTAATTCATACTAAATTGACTTCACAGATTACTAGTGACCCAGAATAGATCTCATTACATTTTGGGACAGTGAATTTTATGAATTTTTAGAATCTTCCCATGTACTTATAATGGGCACAATACGTGGGAGGGGTGGGGTTTATTGTGTCTGGCACCACTTGTTATTGTTGTATTTTTTTTCTGCTGTCAATTGTCAGAAAAGTTACTGTATGACCCATTTTGGACTCATACCTTGAGTTTGGGCAATACATTTAGACTATTATCACTTTTAGTCTATTACTATTGTTTAGGAATGCACAATTGCAAAATTCTTGGCCAATATAAATATTAGTCAAAATGACATTTTATACATACATTGCTGACACTGATGTTACTTAATGTTTCTTTGTTTTGGTTTTGTTGTTTTCCCCCCTTAACAAAGGAATATTCATCATAAACATAAAACCAGTTAATAATTTTTATAGTCTTTCAGCCCGTCATCACGTTATTTTTAAACAAACGCAGATTCAAACAAAATGTCCTTAATTTAGTTACTTTGAAATGGCCATGATTCCAATGATTTTCAAATTTTTTCTATAATACTCAAAATGTCCCTTGAATTGCTATGCGGTCTTAATACAAACATGCCAGTGTAGTCTCTGTTTGTTCTAGATTAGGACAGGGTGGTGGTATGGGGATTTGAGAGTTTCTTACAGTGAAGGACGAACACCAACCAGCAGCAAAACTCTGAGGGCGATGCGTTTATGAAGCTTCCACTGCTCGACTGCAATGGCCACTAACAGGCCGCCAATGAACAGCATGTTAGAGTCCTTCAGATACTCGACACTAACCTGAAACCAATCACACAGCAGGAAATGTCAGGAGTTAAACCAGGTCAAATCAAATTTAGAATTGTTATCTCATGACACTTAAAATTTCATCTAGTGGAAAACTACCATTGTAAAGCCCATGAATATGACCTGTGAACCCAATGTCCCATTTAAATGCAATAGTACATCTAGCTTGTTTCATGAGCAATAAACGTAAAATGCTGGAATCAGCACATCTGTCAGTTATAGCTTCTAAATAACTCCAAAGAGGAAACAGGACAAACCCTTAGTGTTAACTGTAACTGTAGGATATGAGAGTTTAATCACTACAAGGAAACTGTGTTTTACTGCTCACATCATTAAAGTTTTAATGCATTTGAGGTCAGACGTGTGTGATCATTAAGTATGAATAAATGTACCACTGAAGCCTTCATGATGCCCATCATGGGAAAGAGGACGACAGGCAGCAGCGCAGTCACAGCCAGAGGCATACACTCTGTACACCAGTACAGAGCCATGAGGATGATTGCATAACCACATCGTGCCTCCTGTAAACATACATGCATGATTAATAAACTCAAAGCTCAATAAAGATTGAGCATTTTAAGAGACACAGCATCATATTATGTGTGTAACATAAGATACATGGAAAGAAACCTGATCTGATTAGTTAGAGACTTTTTTGTCATTCAAGCACACACAAGAATGAGATTCTTCTTTTGATGTAAGACATCAAGCAGCAGCAACTGGGGTTGCGCTACACTTCTTACAGTCAGAATTCAGAAGTTACAGTACAGTAATGCAAGCACATACATAGACATATACATACATTATAACATAAACACAGTACAAATGGTCACGTGCTGGAACTTTTTCAGTGAGTTGTAGGAGGTACTGAGAGTAAAATACAGTCAAATACAGAAGCACAAAGACAGTATGAGTGAGTCTTACAGTGAAGTATATAATTCAGCTTTCAAGTTGTTTGTCTTATCACCAGCTTTTCTTTAAAGGCAATAAGACTTTTCACCTGCAGATAACAGCAACCCTTGATCATAAAGCAAACACTTTGTCGTGCTCTTGTCTCTGATGACAAATCTTTATGAGTCTTCAGTAAAAATCCAAAGACCCGTCACTAAATTACTGTCACTCAGCTCAGGTGGACTTCACTTTGTCATTAAAAATTTGCATAAACCATATTAACAACAACATATACTGTCAAACATTCATATTTTCAGACACTGGCTTAGGAACTAGGAAAAAACTATCAGTAACACATAGTCTCAACTCTTAGGCTTGTTAATTTAGAGTTTAGAGTGGCTGGGTGAAACAGAAAAAGAAATTATATGATTTAATTGATTTTGTTTTATAAAGGACATAAAAATGGCAATCTGTGCAATATTGGCTTTGCAGGTTATCATCTATGCATGTTGTAAACCAAACACATTTTATGAGCAGACAGCTGTAGGTTCAGGACAGGCACAGTACATGTCTTAGTACACACTGTATTTTATTTATGTACAGGGTTTTTTTTTTATGTTTGAGACAAATAACTTTACTTTCATACTTTACAATAAGTTGCATGCTGTGTGCAATTATCTTTTGCATCTTATTGTAAAACAAAACCTTAAATGTATCATCAAGAAATCCACTACAGAAGACACGTGGTCCAGAGTCACTGGAATCATTAGATGAATGTGTTTGTGCTTATCATATTTAGAATTTGTCCTTGGAGATACTTTTTATCTGTTATTTAGACTCTGAAGTGCACTGGACTAATGACCACAGGAGCTACATGAGCTAAACTGTCTGTATATGGTATAATTTCAGGTTCACAATGTCTTTCCAATATAACATTACTATGAGCATCAATGTTAAGAAGTATCATCGTTCAAGCTTATGATTTTGTAATTCTAATTCCTTTAATAAACACATCATTTTTGCATGTACTGTACCTGTTTAGGTGTTTGTTTTATGTTTGCTCGACCATGTTGTTTAGTTTTATATTTGTCCTGTATGTAAATATAAGACACTGTCACATTTCTGGGCGCAAAAAATCTTGAATGTCAATTTATCTGAGTTTATTAAAAGTCAAATTGTGAAATATTCTCAACACTACAGTTGTGTAAATCTTTTTTATTTAGATTAATCATTGGATTGTCTCATTTTGGTTATTTATTATAACTTAACCCATAAAGACACAGTGTTACTTTTGTTCCCAAATGGTTTTTCCTCTATTTCTAACTTTTCTTAAGCAATTTATCACCATTTATTATAGTATTATCATTAGTATTTTTGCATTCTTGAGAAAAAATCTGATATTTTCCCACATTTAATTTACTGATTGTGATTGATGTTCATAAAGGCTCAAATTAAAGTTGACGGTTATTATATCAAAAAGGGAGAAAATGGAGGAAAAAGTGGCATTTTCAGTAAAATATATCATGAACTGAACATAAGAACAAGGGTCTCCATTCACGGCCATTTATTAAACTCCATGGGTTTTACTGGTCAATCAATGTTGTAAAAGAAGATGATGTTTCCACATTCACTACGGAGCCTCTGAACGTCCAAATGGATCATATCTGATGACCATGAAAAGATGACAAACTGTATTTTACACCAATTGTTTACGTGGATTGATAGGATTAGTGGATCAGTAGTTTTTTAACTTTTTATATCAGTAAATGATTTTGGTGGGTGGGTGTTTGGGTTTTTATGGGTTAAAAAGCAGCCCAGTTGCATTCAGAAGCTGCCAAATTCCATTTGAAAGATAAATGCCTACTTTTATACATGTCAGATGTGCATGTGTCAGGTGTCTATTGTAAACTTTGCTGGTTTGGGCTCATTTTACCTGCACTGTTATTAACATAGTAGTCCATTACCTTCTTTCTTTTGTCACCTGGTTTTATTCTTGGATTTTTGTTTGTTTGATAGAAAGATGTGTGTGTATTTAACATGGAACACCTGCCTTGAAAAATAGCACCTGTTTAAGAAACTAGTGAACTACCCAAAGGCGATTGGTCGTGCATTACCAGAACCGTTATTTCATGCCTTCAACTCCCTCCGCAATTGTGGTTCGATGCTGTTTGAGTAAATAAAACACTCACCGATGTGGGGATGATCAGGGGCAGTGGAAGAAGCAGGATCGGAGTCAGGGTGATAATGAAGAAGTTTCTGTGGTGCCACAGCCAACTCAGCCATCCACCCATGATAATCTGCAAAGAGGTAACAAACTGTCCAAAAAAAAAGAAAAAAACCCAAAAAACAAAATCAAGTAACTCTAAACAGACAGCTGATGAAAAAAAAAATCCCCCCCAAAATAAGAGTCAGAGAGCTTGACAAGTAAAAATGAAGATCAGGTGAAGCAGAAGAAAAGCAGAGATGTGCTACACAAAGACCCAGTGTGGTAAAGGGGCTAATAAACCTGAAAATTAGTGTTTATAGAGGTAGCTAATCAAATATTAACCCAACACCAAAGAGATCAGAGCACAAGAGGAACAAAGGAAATGATTGGCAAAGAGAGAAAGGCTGTGGCGGAGGACGTACTCTTACATGAGTAGAATCACAGTGGAAAGATACTGAAGGCAAAAGTCATGCATCCAAAACCTTAGCAAGTACAACAGTATCAGCTCATAATTAAAAAAACAACAATATCATTCAGGCTACAACTGGATTGTTAATGCTTTAATGTGTTTAATGTGCATCTTTAATATCAGGGCTGAGTTTAATTACTGTATATCTTACTGGGTGGAATCTATAATATGATACATATGATGTTTATGCTTATGTTAATAATCTGAAGAAGTTCTTCTAATACATGTAGGCTAAAGCAATAAAAATAAATCACTGCAATATCTTCCTCTGAGATGTGGTGGAGTGTAAGTATGATGGAGCATAAAATGTAAAGTACAAGTATGCTAAATGTATACTTATGTTGTTGAGTTAATGTATTTAGTACAGTAAGGTGACAGTAGAGGAACATTTCCAACTGAGCAGAGGAAGAAATCCACAGAAAAAAGAAACAGATTTATCTTCTGAAGTGGTGGATCTGATAACTTTAACCAAAGGTCAGCTGCTGTATTTGCCAGCTAAGCCAATATGTAGACTATAAACAGAAGGCTAATATTATGCAAGTTTGCTAAATTGTTTGTGGGTTTTCTTGTAAAGTGGATCAAAGGGACACTCGGACTTTGCTGCGTCACTGGAGAGAATAAAAAAGACGTCCTTCACCATCCAAGCAGGTCTGCTGCACTTTACAAACTTCACAGTTCCGCTTTGTTTATAGACCTGTTTTCACTGCATGCATTTGGCTTGTTAAAGTATACAGCACACACATATCCTGTTAAAATGGTTGGATCCCATTCAGCTGTATCAGATTCAGACTATAGAGTTCTGCATACTGGTTCATCAGTGCCCTCTGTGCACTGATACAGACAATATCCCACTTGGAAAAAATCTGTCCACACAGCCATCATTTTATAAATTATCTCTTTACATACATGAGATTTCCAGTGTGGATGTAACCATGTAGACAGGGAAAACGAAGACGAAAGATGACAACATCACGCCCAGATTTCTGCATGTAGATAGCTGCTTTATGTGACGTGTGTACTTTACAGTTATATTACTTCTATCAAATAAAGGTGATGTAGTTGCATGAATCAGTCTATGACTTGCACTAGATCACAGTCAGTGGAAACACAAACATGTACTTAAGTCGTGATGATATCTCTATACAAAAAGAGAATACCTCAACAACCTAAACTTTAATCAAGTTTATTCAGTAAAGCTGCTGTTTCTGCTGCAGCCAGTATTATCTGAATGTCCACAGTGTCCACTGTCTAAGTCTAGTGTGTGCAGAGATATTTGTAAAAAAAAACAAAAAAAAAAAAACAACATCTTAAATATACTGGGGCAACATGGGAGTGCAGTGGAGAGCACTCATGCCTCACAGCAAGAAGATCCTGGGTTCCATTCCAACACCAGTCGACGGGTTTGGACCTTTCTGTGTGGAGTTTGCATGTTTGTGTGGGTTCTCTCCGGGTACCCCGGCTTCCTCCCACCATCCAAACACATGCACTTACAGGTTAATTGGTTAATCTACAATTGCCCATAGGTGTGAATGTGAGAGGGATTGTTTGTCTCTATATGTCAGCGCTGCGATGAACTGGCGACATGTTCAGGGTGAACCCTGGTATCGCCCATAAGTAGCTGGGATAGGCTCCAAGCGACCCTAATGAGGATAAAGCGGGTTCAGAAAATGAATGAATAAAACTTATAGAATAGACAGACAGAATTAAAACAACAAAAAAAAACAGAGGCATTGATGGTACAAAGAGTTGTTAATGTTTCCAGTAACAACTGTATTTCTGTTTTAACAAGGCAAATGTCAGCTGTGAATACTGAAAACCTTAGTGAAACATTAGTGAAACAAAAAAATTAAAAAAATAAAAACGCATCCCAATACCCACAGTGTTAAACTTTGTTTTTAAAAAAATATTGTTTAAAATGTTAGAACCCAAAGTCGTTGAGTTTTTATGTGAGTAATAATTAAATGTCTTTATTTGTCATGTTTTTAAATGTATTCATATTTGTTAGATACATCATATATGATCATTTTAAAGACACTTGAGCTCAGCTGTGCCAAACACACCTTTGACAAACTTGTGCAATAGATTAATATATAACTTTTAGCATTTATCATGTTAAACATTCATTCATTCATTTTCTGAACCAGCTTTATCCTCACTAGGGTCACAGGGGTCGCTTGGAGCCTATCCCAACGAAGGTGGGGTTCACCCTGGACATGTCACCAGTTCATCGCAGCGCTGACAATATAGAGACAAACAATCACTGTCACATCCACACCTATTAGCAATTTTAGATTAACCAATTAACCTATCAGTGCATGTGTTTGGATGGTGGGAGGAAGCCGGAGTTCCAGGAGAGAACCCACAGGGAGAACATGCAAACTCCACACAGAAAGGTTAAACAATTCTGTTTAATTCAACATTTCTGAAATAAGATATTTACAAAATAACTAGGCCTATCACATGTTTTTTGTTGAATTGTGTGTGTCATCAGTGTGTTGACATCTGTTATGTCCTGTTTCCTTTGATCACCTGTCTATGCTGTCACAACTTCTTTATGGGGAAACATCACATTTAAGATTAAGGTTAACTTGTTTTATTATCCTCGTAAAGAAATTCAAACTCTACAATTTACCTGTCTTATTACACACAGCACCTAGCATTTAATATTATATGAGAAAATATTGCAGCCGTTTCACTGCAATTAAATTATGTAATATTAATATATATTAATAATATATGCCACTAAACTGAATGTAGAGGTATAACAAAATAAAACTAATATAAAAATAAAACTGTAACACCTTGTCTGCAAACATGCTTTTTCAAGTTCTGTCCCAGTTCATTGACAACGGTGGTTAAAACACCACTTCCCATGATCCAGTGCTTCCTCACAGCATCATCACATGGGAGGAGGTTTGCCCTTGGGGTTTTATGGATGAAAATAAGAAGTATTATATAACAAGTAAGATTCATTATAAATTTTAAAAACATGTAATAGACTTTTAATCTGTAGCCTTTTAGGATCTCACACCACACACAGAAATGTTCTAGTGTACTCTGGTGTTTTATAAATGACTTATTCCTTCAGTTTATTTGAAAGATAAGGATAAGAAATGGCTCCAATAAACCATAAACATATTTAACTTTATTAAATCCAAACAAGACCATTAAAACATGTGTGAATCTGGATGTGTTTAATGTGTTTATAAAAAACACCACTACCTCAAGGACCACAGTGTAAATCATGATGTTTTATGAAAAATCTCGGATTCATGAAGAAAAGACATAAAATACAGTAAATTTCAATCTGATTTCTATCAAATTCAAAAACAATTGAATAACACACCATCATATTTATGTATTTATCAAGGCTCAGATAGTTCAGCGATGGAGCTCCTTATCATTATCCTTAAAATCACTGACAAGTTTTCCACAGACTCCAGTGTTTCTTTCTTTTTTTTTTTTTCCACAGTCTGCACACAGTGATCGAGTTGATTTTATGGTTTCATGACAGACTATGTCACATGACCCTGTCTACAATGTAAAGCTCAAAGGTTTGGTTCATGTGGTCTGAAAACAACACTCCTCGTCGTTACTAGGGGGCAGTTTAGTTTAACACTGAAAGGTGAATATAAATTTTAGAGGTATTTAACTGAGATAGAAGCTTTCTATTAAACCTCAAAAGTCATGAACGAACTTGCTTTTGAAACCACAAAGATGCTTTCATTCATAAATTGTGTGGCATTGTGTTGCATTTTACTCTACTACACCGTATATAATACAGTTTATACGGTGCAGTATATGTTATAGTTTAATATGAATATAACAAATCACTGTATAGAATAACCTTCAAATTTCTATAAAAACTCTTTCAGTAAAGCTGGTTATTAAAAGGTTTTCATTCTCCAATAATTTTCATGACTTTAATGACAAAACGCTGAAGTTTTAACCACATCAACGGATTTGAAGTTCATCTGCTGAAGCTGTTTCTCAGCAAATGATCAAAAATATATTTAAAAAAAAAAGTGATCTGTGAGACCACACTCATTGTGCAGTATGAGAAAAAGCAACAAAAAAAAAAGCATTCGGGCCCTTTTTTATGGAGCTTCTCCATCTCTAGTTCATCCTTGACTCATGCCCTTCCAATCAGTTTTATTAAAAGAACTACTGTAGTTTTTCCTGCTGACAGACACAAAGACAGTAACAAAATCATAACTTCCTTGACTGAGATAATAAAACACACCTACCCTTTGTTGCTAAAGATAGCACTTGTTATGTAAAAGTCCAGTCAGGATTTCTTCAGATTCAGGGTCATTTTCCAAACAACCATGTGAGACTTTGTCATTCTAATAGGCAGGATGTTACCACAGATTTGGCAGCTACCTTATAACGCTATTGATTACTATTAACTGATTTATAGAGAACAAAGGTTTACTTTTTCCAGTAATCTGCCCTGATGTACAAAGGTTTCCACCTTAGTTCACAAAAATAAAAACAAACCTTTTTCTCTCGCTGGTCTTCACTTAATATTCAAGGCAGGAAACCCTTCAGTGAATGACAACACCCAACGCTCAATACCAATGAAATCTCGGCTTGTTTAACAAAACAGGGATTGTTCCATGTTTGACAGATACCAGGAGGTTGGATATCAGAGCAATAAGGACATAATAATGTCACTTTAATCTGTCTGTGCAGTTTTCCGAAATCTTGGTGTGCTGATAGACTCAGATCTGCCCTTCAGCAGTCATATCAAATCAATTACCAAAACAGCCTTCTATCACCTAAAGAACATATCGAGAGTAAAAGCTTTATGTCCCAAACAGACCGAGAGAAGCTAATTCATGCCTTTATCTCCAGTAGACTGGACTACTGTAACGGTCTTCTGACTGGACTCCCCCAAAAGAGCATTAAACAGCTGCAGCTCATTCAGAACGCTGCAGCTCCAGTTTGGACCAGAACTAACAGAGCAGAGCATATGACTCCAGTTCTACAGTCTGTACACTGGCTTCCAGTCAGATACAGAAGAGATTTTAAAGTTCTGCCTCTGCTCTACAAGTCACTGAATGGTTTAGATCCAGAATACATGAATTGAATTGAATACATGAATTAATAGAATGTAAACCCAGTAGGGCACTGAGGTCAACTGACTTAGGTCACATAGTCCAGTCCAGGGTTCAAACTAAACCTGGTGAAGCAGCTTTTAGCTGTTCTGCTGCACACAACTGGAACAAGCAACCAACTGACCTGAAATCAGCCCCAAAT
>JAPTMW010000007.1:24053161-24064552 GCA_029822955.1 Ostorhinchus angustatus
GATAGATAGATAGATAGATAGATAGATAGATAGATAGATAGATAGATAGATAGATAGATAGATAGATAGATGGATGTGTGCTGGTGATTTTTTGTTAAAACAGGGACTAACACTAACAAATGTACATAAATATGCTATTGAATTTCAGTTTCGTTTTCTATATACTGCTTAATTTCAGTTTTCTGCTCAGTTTTCTCCAATAGAATCTTACTATTCTCTGTCATTATTTTCTCCATTCTTATTTTTTTGTCATTTCTAACTGCTTACTAATGAATAAAGGTACGTTTAATGTCCTTCCTCCATTATTACATAACTCTAATTTAATATATCCTACGGGCAGCCTGGTCCTTGAACGCCCCTTTTACTTCCAGGGGTCAACCCGGGCTGGTCCCCTCATCTCCTGCGGGTCACATTGAGGTGCGGCTCGGGTAAGACCGGTTTAATATCCCGTGGACCGTCTCCTGATCCGGCCCCAGCCCCCGTGGGCAGCCTGGTCCGGCCTCCGTGGGGGTGTGACCTAACGGGGAAGGACGGCCGTGTTCCTCCGCCTCAGGATCAGTCCGCTGCTCCGCTTCCAGCACCGAACACCGGATCTGTGAGAATAAACCCCGACGAAAACACATCAGGTAGGAACTGAGCAGGAACCAGACCTGCAGGACCCGGGTTTGGAGGTTTTTGTTGGACTGTTATGGACTGAATGACACAGCTGACGAGTAGCGGAAATGTGACTGTGGGACAAACTAAATACAAATGCATAGAAATAAAAACAGTAAATCATCCTCCATTAGCAGATGGAAAAGCTGCAGGATGATTATGATGATATGTCTGCTTTATGTTTTAAAAAATAATATATAATATGGCTTAAAAGTGTGAAGTTAGAATAGTGGGAGGAGCTTAACACTCTTACTGTAAACCCTGTTCCTGTGACTATATTCCTTTTTTCCCCCCCTTTATTTCAAAGATAACATATAACAAAGATCAAACATACAATCGACAAGGCCACAGGAACCAACAATATCAACATATAACACCTAAAATAAATAAATAAATTAATTACTTTTACATTCAAAGGGATTCAATCTAATTCACTGAAAAAAATTCATATAAATGTACTGTTTTATGACATTTGGGGGAGTCTGTAACCCTAATGTTATAAATATAGTGTTCAATCTCAGCCAGGAGTCCTTGTATATTGGGGGACGTCTTCGACATTCTACATTTATGAATATAAAATTTACTAAATAATATGAAAAAGTTGACAATATATTCAACACTGCTCTCATTGTGTACAAAGACCATAATCACAGATCTGCAATCAATCATTATGTAATGTTTGATTTTACGCAAAATATATCCCTCCAATTTAGACCAGAGGGTAATAGAATTGTTGCATTGAAAAAATAAATGCTTAAAAGTTTCAGGTTTGTTATTACAAAAGGTACATTTATCTTCTATATCCCAAAATTTTGAAAGATAAGCATTGGTGGGATATATATTGTATAAAATCTTAACACGAATCTCTCTTATTTTATTACTGATGCAGTATTTGTATAGCTGAGAAGACATTGTTCCAAAAAGTTTTCCCTCTTGGAGTTATTTTCCGCCTTTTATAGAATGTGTTTCTTATTTGTTTATTCTTGCATTTAGAATCCAAAATATTAATACCATTAATCATTTAACTGGACTCTATTCTTATCGCTTCTTGAAAGTGAAGATGACTTTTCATAAGAAGGCTCAGACCATGGGGGACAGCTTTTGTTACCTGACTGCGACGATATTCCTGTTTAAGTCTAATATTTATTATACTGATTCACTGGTCCTGTACCTTTAACTCTGGCCCAGTATCTGCACTGAAGTTTCCTGTTACACTCACCCACTATCCAGAGTTTTCTATAAACAAAGAGCAGCACAGTTTGGCTGGAGGCTCATTCAGACTGCATCACCGTAGACCATCTGGGGGTGTGTTGAAGTGGTTCATGGAACAAAGCTTCACCTGCTTTTATTACGCTGCAACACACCTTTGCAGGAATGAAAGGGGTATTTAGATCTTTTACATGAATGAAAGTTAAAGTAAGTATGTACCAAGAATGTAAGTGGAATCACCTGAGGGTATTTTTTGTTTAATGTGGAGCCAGTTTATTACAAATATTAGATTTAAAACAAGTCTATGAACACTTTACTACTATTTACTCATTGTGTGAGTAACTTCTACTATTTACCTTTTAGTCATGGAAAAAATTATTAGACCATCAAAAGCTATCAAAAACAATCCAGTACTAACTCCTGTGTGTATCATGTGACTAAAACAGACAGAAAAGAAAACATGGAATGTCTAAAAGCACTGTTTTTGTCAGTTCAATGCCATAGATATTGATGTAAAACCTTAAGTGATTTGGGTTTTATCATGAAAACATGGAAAATGGATAGATATCAGCTCTGAAATTAAACTGTTATGAGTTATTTTTGTTATCATTATATTTGTCCAAACAAATGTACTTTTAGTTGTATGAGGCATTGAAATGAACAAGAAATTGAAGAAAACAAGGGTGGTCTTATAATTTTTTCCCCCAACTGTATGTCAAATACAGATTACAGGTGTTATGCACAGTCCAACCTAATAAAAAGTTCCTATACCTGGATTTAACTAAGCAAATAGTTCAGATCCTTCCATTTGGTGAATACTGCAGTTCAGCAGGTTCTTTAACCTGAACTGATGCAATGAGTAGCTTCTCATATCTTGGGGGTAGGAGTGTGCATTGGCAAGAATCTGGCAATACGATACAAATCACACAATATCAGGATCATGATACCATATATCGTGATATATCACGATACTGTTAACAAGGCAATATTTTTTTGTGTCTTTTCTTTAGTTTTTAAAAAGATTATTTCCTGTAAAAATTGAATTACACCAGAAATCTGCACAAATACTAAACACATTTAATTTGATCAGAACAGGATCTAATGCTATATCACAAAACATTCTTCTGTAAAAACTTAAAACTTAAATTATGTTTCACAGACAATAAGGTTTATAACCCTGCTCAACATCCAACATCAGAACATTATTTTTGCACCATCCCAACAAAGGAACTAACATCTGCCTCTTTCAGACAGTTAAGAAGTGCTTTAGGATGCCTGAAATAACCATTATGTAACAAAACAGTGTTAGAAAATAATTAAAAAAAGAAACAAAAAAGAAAAACAAAAATGAACCCTCGCCATGTCTGCATTTGAATAAATGCCGAAAAATATCGATACAGTACTTAGTAGTCCAGTACAGTACTACAGTATTGTGAATCTAAATATCGCGATATATTGCGAAACCGATATTTTCTTACACCCTTACTTGGGGGAGTATGAAATTTGTAGAATCTCAGGATTTAACTGTATCAGAATGTGACAGAGAGGTTCAGGGAGCAGGAGGTATCATTGTCATACATGGACTGGCCTCCACAGAGTCCAGACCTTGAATGAATTTATTTGGTCTCATTTATAGAGTATTTAACATGTATATATTGTTTTAAAATGGGTCACAGTTTGTTATTTTTGAAAAGGGAAAAAGGTTTGGAAACAGTACATTTAATTTTATATTACATCTTTATATTAAAGTGTTATTCCAGATAAATAAAAAACAACTATGTTACTGGAAATCAAAATTATTATTATTTTAACCCATCAAGACCCAAACAGCCACTGGCAACCAAATCATCTACTGATGTAAAATGTTTGATAACTTATGAACCCTTAAGCCTATCATCCCATTGGAATAATTGGTGTTAAATACAGTTTGTCATCTTTTCATGTTCATCAGATATGACCCATTTGGACGGTCAAAGGTTCTGTAGTTACCGTGGAAACACAGTAAAACCAGTAAAACCCACAGAGTTGAATCTATGACAGTGGATGGAAATGCTTAGTTTATGTTCAATTAATGATGTCTTTGCTGAAATAGTCACTTTTTCTTCAGTTTTCTCTGTTTTTATATATATATATAATAACCTCCAACTTTTCATCTGAGTTTTTATTAACATCTACATGATCAGTGAATTAAATATAGGAAAATACATGATTTACACTGAAAAATGTAAAAATACAGACAATGATATTGCAATAGATGATGATAAATCACTTAAGAAAGGTTAAATATAGAGAAAAATATATTTGAGAACAACCACAAAAGTAGCACTGGGTCTTTATGGGTTACTAATCGTTTTCTACTGTCAACTGCTTTGTGACTTAATTGCCTTAACAAGTTTTAATGTCGAACCCTGTCAGGCTAAAAATGTCTGTTATTGTGATGTTTTTCTGTGCAGGATGTCACGGGAACAGGAGGCGGTGGCTCGTGCCAGGAAAGCCTTTCAGACAGGCAGATCCAAATCTATTGAGTACCGCATCCAGCAGCTGAAGAACCTGCAAAGGATGTTCACTGAGAGACAAAAGGCCATCTCAGACGCCATGAAGAAAGACCTCAACAAGGTGAGGCTGAGATATGAATGAAAGTTCCGTTTTTTAGACTTTTAGATTCTCACATTATAAAGAAACAACTAAAGTGTAATTTGGTCACCATTCTCCTAAAGCAATGATTTAAAGTTTGGTAAATACTCTTAGTAAAGGGAAATACAGTCACAAAAAAGTAAATGACATTATGTGAACCCATGAAGACCAAACATCCACTGGTGATCAAAAGCATCTACTGATCTAAAATATTTAATAACTACTGATCCATTAATCCTAGCAATGCATATAAATAATAGGTGTAAAATGCAGTTTGTCGTCTTTTCATGGTCATCAGATATGACCCATTTGGACGTTCAGAGGCTCCGTAGTTACCATGGAAACACTGTCAACTTCTACAACATTGATTCAGCAGTAAAACCCGTGGAGTTGGATCAATGACAGTGGATGGAGACACTGGGTTTTATGTTCAGTTATTTACATATTTGCTGAAAAAAATCACTTTTTCTTCAGTTTTCTCTGTTTTGAATTCACTCTGAGTTTTTATGAACAGCTAAATTAAATATATGAAGTTAAATAGATGAAAATACATGATTTACAGTGAAAAATTAAAGACACAGAGGATAATATTCTAATAAATGATGATAAATCACTTATGAAAGGTTAAATAGTGAGAGAAAATAATTTGGGAACTGCCACAAAAGTAGTTCTGGGTCTTTATGGGATAAAAATAAAAAGTGCAAAGTAACATCAGTAAATAATGAATACGACTGTGAACTCATCCTCAGAGTGACGTGGGGACCCAGCTCTATGAGACCATGGGTCTGGAGGGGGAGATCAACCTGGCCCTCAAGAAGGTGAAGGAATGGGCGGCTCCTCGGTCCGTGGAGAAGAACCTGCTGACCCTTTCTGACACCGTCTACATCCAGCCGGAGCCGCTGGGGGTGGTGCTCATCATCGGGGCGTGGAACTACCCTTGGGCCGTCACCATCCAGCCGCTCATTGGAGCCATCGCTGCCGGTACAGTATGAGGATACAGAATGAACGGATGCAAGCGTGGATGTGTGGATGAGTGTGTGTTGCGGAGTCAGGGAAAGTGCAGCACATCCGGATGAATGATGCAACGGGAGCAACAGTCACATTTTATCTGATTTCAGCTTCATTTTACCCTGTGATGAACTCAACACTGAAACATGGATTTCAAAACCACACCAGACACCACTTTAGACAGGGTGACATTTCCCTGTGGTCTACATAAACAGTAAATGCTCTGCTTGGGTCTGAATTCGTCATTAATTCAACTCCACAGCTCCATCTTCAACCCTATTTCTGAGTAATGACACCAGAAAGGTCGTTTTGAGCGCTGGCCCTTTAAATGCAAATGAGACACTTCACACCCCACCCCCTCCAGGTTGTTGACCATGCTTTCTGAAGAACTGAACATTTTAGGTAATCGCCTCAAAGTTTGGACATATTTTCAGTTTCTACTTCAACCGCTGCTGCTGACAAACATTTATGTCGTACTCAGAGAAATGTTTGTCGGAAGTCTTGACCTTATATGTGCGAATGTTGTGACGTAACTAGTTATAGACGCAACATATAAAGCAGGAATTAAAACAGGTTTTAGAAATCCACTCAATTTTTTCCAAAATGAATATAAAGATAGCTTTGCAGCACCTGGAGGGTTCAAATTCAGACTTTATGAACTGTTAGGGTCCAAATACACAAATAAATGAGCCGAAGACTAATAAAAGTGGATTTAAGACATTTTTCAGGTGACACATTAAAGGAAAAACCAACATAAAGTGTTAGTATATTGTGTCTGCCACATGACCAAAGCAGCTTTAATGAACCATGGCGTTCATTTTATTTGTCCAAAACCTATATAGGAGCAAATAATGCAGTTCTGACAAAAGATATTCCCTCCTTTAACATTTTCTACTTCACTAAAGCATATATGGATTTTTTCCACTTCTACAAACTAGACAGTTTACCTATTAACCTTTGGGGAAACTACACAAGCCCTACCTACAAAACTGAGAAACTCTTAAAACTTAATTCAGCTGCTAGTAAGAGTATTAATAATATTCAATTACAGTCGGTGTTGATTACAGGTTGATAAGTTGAAAACTGTCAGAAATCAGAGCAGCTTATCAATATTGACAAAGGTTATGTAACTAATGAAGTGTTTAACAAATATACAGTTTAATGTTTCTTCTTTGTTCACATTTGCAAATATTTCTCATTGTAAAGGACTGAGTTTTGTTGGTTTTAGTTCTATTATGTCTCCCAGTCTCATAATCATAACCACTCCAGTTCCTTTTTATCCCTGTATTACCCAACATACCCTGTCAGCTGTTTGTTAGTGGGTCAAAGGTCAATGTTAGCTCTACAACCAAGAGTAGAGGTTACAGAAGCAGCAAGCAAGCGTTATGCCTCAAATCTCTGCTTATTTCCTATCAGTATTAGCTCAAAGGACAAGGTTAGGCTCCAAGTGAATCACTCATATTCAAGATAAAGAGTGAACTCATGCATAATTCATCTGTGTTTCAATTTGTTCCCCTTCACAGGATCTATTCAGGGTGTTTTGGCTCAGCTCTGATCACTTTGTGTTGTAAATCTCCTCTGGCTGCTAAATGTTTAACATGACACTGCAGTATTTTAACAGACACAATAAAAATTCATTCAGTGCATGGATGTGTAGTTATAGTTTTACACAGGAGTACATCTAGAGCTGCTGCATGTAGTTATTTTCATTTGGATAAAGCATGTTTGGACTCAAACAAGGGCTGGAGCAGTTTTATTGAACCCAACCCTGTCCGGCTGAAGTAGATATGCAGGTGTGTGTACTTGGTGGACTTTATTCTTTGCTCTAGCATTATCAGATCTTACATGCACTCTTATATCTGCCTTAGTAGGTCACAAGTCCTGGCCGAAGAGTGAAAAAAAAAAAAAAAAAAAAAATTGGGGTCAAAAGGCAGCTCACCACAATATCATCAGATTTAATTATGTAAGTTTAACATGTACAAATATAAAAGCTTTTAAAACATTAAGATCCAAGAAGCTCTGTTATTATCTGACAAAATACACGAACAGAACAAGTGAGAAGACAATTCAAACAGGCCAGGTTTAAAGACGGTTGATTATCCTTATATCCTCACATTCAAATTAGGATAAACTTTATTTAATAGCAGAATGGAGCGAAAGATCATGTCTCATAAATGTGTAACTACTGTGAACATGACAATACCGCTAAAATCTGCTAACAAAATATTTTTGTGGATTTCTTATTATTTACTTATTATATAAAACATACTATTACATTTTTATTGACTGATTTCATTATTTTACAGTTCAGTCTCATTTATTCACTATAAAATGATTTAAAACCATTGTTACTAATTTTCCATTAATAAAAGCAAATAATTTTGTGTTTTGTAATATATGTTACTTTTGTCATTTTCTTGTCCAGGAAATGCAGCTGTGGTGAAACCGTCTGAGGTCTGTGTTCACACTGCAAAGGTTATGGAGAGTCTGCTGCCTTTGTATATCGACAAAGTAAGGATGGTTTGTGACTTAACATTATCTTAAGGCCCTTGGAAATTAAAGCTGACACAGGCGTGTTTGGCTTAAATAACAGACAGCGAATAGTTAAATGCACATGGAAGAGTTTATAAGGTTTTTATGCAGGTGAAAAGCAACCAATCACACATTAAGTGATGTTGGAATTTTATTTATTTTTTAAAATTATTTCTAAAAATATGAATAAAGCAAAATAAAGAAGAAAAGTTGATTCTGTAATGTACAGGAGCTTGTAACACACAAATAATCAGGATTCACTTGTTATTTGCAAAAGATCTAAAGAGACAAATAATGTGAAAATGTTTAACACATACATTAAAGTATACACCTACCCTCTTTTGACCTGAAAACTGAATTATCTGATTCATTTGTGTTGAATCACATCAAATGCTAGTGTTTGTATTTCTTAAAAAAAAAAAAAAAAAAGTAGTCAAATTTATAGGAATAAGCATTTTATGGGTAAAAGTGACTCAAAATGCCACTTCCTGTTCCAAATCATGCAGAACTGTGCTAAACTGATGCTGATGTACAAGTAACTTCTAATGGGAAGTAAGACTTTAAACATGTGTCTGAAGGTGTTTCATGCAGCCAGTCTCATGGTGCATGACTACAGTGATTCATCATGTCCTCTTTCATCAGGAACTTTACCCAGTGGTGACTGGAGGCGTCCCAGAGACCCAGGAGCTCCTGCGGCAGCGTTTCGATCACATCTTTTACACTGGAAACAGTGTGGTGGGCAAGGTGATCATGGAGGCGGCTGCCAAACACCTGACCCCTGTCACACTGGAGCTGGGCGGCAAAAGTCCCTGCTACATCGACAAGAACTGTGACATAAGCATCGCCTGCAGGTCAAAGACATGCTTGAATTAGCTTCTGCTTTTGTTTGTATTTGTTGTTATAACTGTTCAGTCCCCTATGTCATGTTCTCCTGATATTTTCCTCTTAACATTTTAATTACTTTGTAGGCGTGTGACCTGGGGAAAGTACACAAACTGTGGTCAGACCTGCATTGCTCCTGACTACATCCTGTGTGATCCCAGCATCCAGGACCGGGTCATTGCAGAGGTCAAGAAGTCCATTAAGGTGTGTAGGACGAACAGCACCGCCTTATTCCAAAAACTCTGAAGGACGATGCTGGTTTTCTACAGACAGTTCAATATTTTACAAGATAACTACACTGCAAAAAAGAAGAGTTGGGTGAACTCAAAATTTCAAGGAAACAAACTTCGATAACATTTTAAGTTGGGCTCTCCACCAGTGCTGTTGGGTGACTTTATGCAGCTCCTGGCATAGAAATTCAAGAAGCTCAGTAATGTTTGATGGCTTGTGACCATCCATCATCCTCCATAAGTGGGTTCGGGTCTGGAGATTGAACTGATCTGGGAACATTGTCAAAGCAGAAGTCCAATAGTTTTCAATAGTTATTTTTTGATTCCATTTACTTTTGCAGTACTGTTTTTGCCTATTGTAAGAAGATAGTGATGGCCACAGTAGTTGTACTTTATACTTCACCTTCTTAAATAAGACATAGATCAAGTGTTTATTAGTAGAATAAGGTGTGCTTGTGTTGGAATTCAACAGACACAGGAGTGGAAGGGCTGTCATACATGCACACATGCTGATTTCAGAGGAAATGGCAGTGGTCTCTTATTTTTTTCCAGAGCTGTACATACGCATCTTCAGAATGTCGTATATTTAACTCATTGAAACCTGTAAAAACCCTGTATCTTATAAAGGGTTAGAAATACTCCAGCATGAATGAAGTATGTTGGAAAAAAAATGCACAGGAAAGAAAGATAGCCAAGTTAAGTTAGCAAGACAAAATACATATGGGTGAAAGAAGGGAGGGAGGGGTAGTAGGAGCATTGAGGATGCAAGGAGTCGAGGTGAAGAAGGTGAAGGATTTTAAGTATTTAGGTCAACTGTTCAGACCGGTGGGGAGGTTGAATTGGAGGTGAAGAGGAAACCCAGGCAGGGTGGACAAAAGAGCATCTGAAAAGTTCAAGGAAAGGCGTACAGGACGGTAGTGAGACCAGGGTGTAGAGACGGCTGCACCGACTGAAAGAAGCTGCAGATGTGGAGAATCTTTTTGGTAATGACGAGGTTGGACAGGATGAGGAAGGAGCACATCAGAGGGACGGCTCAGGACGGATTTTTGGAGACAAAGTGAGAAAAATCAGAGTGAGATGGTTTGGACACGTGTAGAGGAGGGGTAGTGAATACATTCGTAGAAGGATGATGAAGGCAGGAGGTGTTATAAATTGATAATTGAATACAGTCTCCAGAGTTTGTGATGTGTTATTTAGCAGTGCTGTGGCCTCCTGGTAGGTGTAACAGCTGACTTCATATACTGTGGGTCACATGGGATCAAAGAGTGATGCTTTCAGACCTCGGTTATTATTTTTGAATCAGTTTATTGTGACTCATCTATGTTCATGTTCATTCTTTCCACTGTGTGTTTGTTTTATACCCTTTGATTTAACAAGACTGTAGAAGTACAACAACAGCAGATTGTTAAGGAGATTATTCTATTTGGCAGGACTTCTACACAGATAACCCAAAGACCTGTCCCGACTACGGACGCATCATCAACCAGCGACACTTTAAGAGGATAATGGCCCTGATGGAAGACAGCGCCGTAGCTGTAGGCGGAGACAACGATGAGTCCGACTGCTACATAGGTAATAATACCGCTACTAACTGTTCAGTGTGCAACTCAGAAACCCTTTAGGATCGTTGGCATCAGATTTTGACATGGTAACTGAGAGAAACACACTGTAAAAAAAAAACCTAATCTTTTTCTGTCTTGCTCAGCTCCCACAGTACTGCGAGATGTGAAGCCAGAGGCGAAGGTGATGCAGGAGGAGATATTCGGACCCCTGCTTCCCATCATACCTATCAGCAGCCTGGATGAAGCTATCAAGTTTATCAACAAAGGAGAAAAACCTCTGGCTCTTTACGTCTTCACATCAGATGACAAGGTTCCAACAGGAGTCACATAAAACCACACAAACATTAGTTTTTAGAAACACAACATAGACGGATACTGTATATGTGTAGCCATGATGATGTAAACATGCAAATAATATTTATTTTTTAATTGTAATTCTTTATTTATATATTTATTTATATAATACCAAATTTCTGATTTTTCTCTTTATATTTTCATGTTTTCACGCATTTGTGTTTTTTTCTACTTGCCTTTTTCTCTACATTTGCTTGCTGCATTTTTGCTGCTGTTAACTGTGAAATTACCCCAAACTGGGATAAATAATTGTCTTATCTTATCTTATCTTATCTTATCTTATCTTATCTTATCTTATCTTATCTTATCTTATCTTATCTTATCTT
>JAPTMW010000007.1:24114902-24126080 GCA_029822955.1 Ostorhinchus angustatus
TGATCATTAATAGGCGTCGGGCTGTAGCTGAACATGTACCTTTTAAGCTTTGACTTTTTTTTTTCTTCCACATTTTTGCTTCTGAAGGGCGAGTTTCTTTGCAGAGAGCAGGAGTAAAAAAGGAGCATCTAAAACTAAACATGAAATCCTTGATGGATCTGTTTCAAGCTGTCCTATTATGCATCAAGCAGATTTTATGGAAATGTAAAAGATGCTTTTCTCCCTGTCAGACTGTCCCTTTGGCAGGAGGTTAGTACTCCCTGCTGTGAGGAAGAGGAGGTGTCACTTTGGGTTTCCTGACAACCTGCTGGTCAAAGATGTCACCTCAACTATAGTCTGCAGACTGACTGATTATAGCTCACTCTTTTCTACATATCACACACTTGTTTGTTTACGTCTGTCTCCCTGTTCAACAAACAGTGGCCTTTTCAAGGTCAATCCCCAGCTTTATCAGAAAGGCTGTCCAGTTGTAGAAAACACTTAAAGGATCAGTTCATCCAAATGATCAAGGCCACATTATCTCTTTACTTCTGGTGAGAATGCAGCAGTTTCAGTTTCACTTGCAAATGTTTACAGACCACTTTCGATGATGTGTCTGTTCATCCAAATAGGGGTGAATAATTATTTGCTGGAGGTGCTCAGATGTGTGAAATAGGTGCATAAAAATCCTGCAACAACATTTTTCCATAACCGATGTCCCTATTACTCTCTGTAACTTCACAATCTTTTTACTGGGCAACTTTTGCTGCATGTACTTTCTTCCAAATTATATGTTTTCATTAAACTAAGGCAAGCCGTTTTGCTTAGATCCATGTTTCTACAGGTCCTCAAAAAACCTAAAAGAAAAAATAAAAAGCCTACAAATCCAGTAATCTGGACTTTTGGCCTTAAAATGTCTTACAGAGACTAATGGAAGGTCAGAAAAGGAAAAACTGCCTGAAAAATCCACTGGCAAGGGCCTGCCCTAATATTATAAGAATAAGAGTGACATAAATTTCACTCATACCACAATCATTATAATTAATAAATAACAATACTTCTGATAATTATGGGATTAAGTCACTGATATCTCAAAACGTTACATGGTCATATCTCTCTTGGGTAAATGGAGAATATGCTTTTTTTTTTATTTGGATGAACCAATCCCTTAAATAGAGAGAGAGAGTAACAGCCAGGCTGTTCTTAAACCTCTGGCCTACTTCTCTGCAAACTCCAAGTGGCTTAATCTCTGTATGGAAATGCATTAGAATTACATGTAAAGCTCCTGGGCTGCCTCTCGATTTAGTGTGGCTTAGGGCACCACCTCAGTATTCCAGTCAGGCCCTGACGTCCTCATTTCCAGCTGTTTTTTTCGTCTTTGCTTTGATGTATAGGTTACTTCAGCCCAGAGAGAGGAGTGTTAACCCACGTGGCATCCAGATGTTAGGCTCCCTCCACTGTCTGAACAGAAAAAATCCATAGTAGCTATGTAAAGGGAGAGATATTCAACATTTGTTTTTAGCTCTTTGTGAACTGTTAAACAGCTGCTGAACATGCTGTATGTGGCTTGGACTGTAAATCACACCATGGGGAAATCAGGATCATGTATATTATTTAGGCTTAACAGTCTTTCATTTCCTTTTTTAATTGTGTGTACTGTAGTTTGTATTTTGCTAAAAAGAGGAATAAGAATCTGTTGAAACAGTTTGTGTGTGAACACTTTGTAGAAGAGAAACAGGGAAGTTGTGGGATGGTCCGCTTGGTCAATGGAAATATGATCTTAAACAAATTGCTGAATGTCTCAGCGTGGCAGAAACTGTCAGTACGTATAAAAACATGAGCAGTCTGTAATTAGTGGCTTGAGATACACTTCCTGAGAGTGTGTCTTTGTTGTGAGCCATAGTGAACTTTTTTTTATAGTGTAACAGTGAGTGATGTGAAGATGTAAAATAAGAGCTTTGAGTACAAAAGCTGGATGCATTTCAGCCCCTTAGAAAGGATGTGCACGTGTACTTCACAAAATGACACAGACAGAGTCATATCCTGCTTGATTGCTCACTCATGTTGTGGCTGGTGTGTGAATTTACTGAGAATATTGAAATATGAAGAATTGTATTTTGTTAATTTGCAAGTTAAGTCATACATTAGCGCTGTTGCTTCATAGTAGATTTACTGAACTGTAAGCTGCTGAAGTATAAATGAATAGTTTTACTTGATTATTTGTATTCCACTACACCTCAGATGCAAATATTTTACCTTTTAAATTTGTCTGACTACTTTAGTCATTTTCCACATTACAGTTTTTCATCCTTTTCATATCCAGTAAAACGACTACAGTGGTGGAAAAAAGTTTTTGGACACCCCATTGAATTTTTGTGATGTGTTGCATTAAGAATCACCCTTAATTCACTGAACTCTGCCAAGTATTGTTCCTTTCTCCAAACCCACATGCCCCCCTCTGCATATACACTTTTCTGTTGAGGTCAAAATTGGATGTTTCTGTAAGATAATGCCCTTTGAAACTCATCAAGGGCATGACATGTTGGAACTGTCAAGAATTTTTTAGTTATGTTATTTTTTCTTAACAAAAAAATCATTTGCATTCGTTTGTGTCTGTCTGATGCATCCACACCTTTTGAAACACAAAAAAATATTTTTCTGCAAATATTTCATGATAATGTTTGAGATATTGTAAAATGTTGAGGGTGTCTGAAAACTTTTTTCCTCTACTGTACGAACATATGTTGGATTCTATTGAATATGACACAAATTAGCTCAACTGTAAACATCCACAGCAATTAAATGAAACCAATCCATTAATGCAGCAGTACTATCAGGCCATTGTGTGTCATACTATATGAGTATGACAAATAGGGAACTGAGAGCCAGGGTGTCTTAGTATAAGAGTAGCACAAGAATTACAAATGAGAAGTCCACCATGTTATTTCCTCTGGACGTGGAGTTTGTAGTGTACACTTCATAAGTATTGTGATAAGGGTCAAGCCCACAAATATCTCTGACACGCTGAGAAATGCCAAGGGTTAAACCATTTTCTTTCTGCTGCCATTCAGTACTAAATAGGATTACATATTGAGTTGTGAGTGCTTATGATAAAGTTGTGTAACAGTCAAACATTTTCAACGCCAATACCTCGGCTTCAATACCAGTTCTTTGACAATACACTTTGACCAATTTTCTATTTTAGCTTAAAGGAGATTACAATATACATTAGGGTATAAATCTTGAGTTTTACTTTCAGCTGCATTTTTATACCCCCACAGCAGTTTCATAAAATAAAAATCAAAAATGTTTTGTAACATAAACGTAACTTCATTTGGTTTCAACTCAGTTTTATGTTTCAGGCATTTCTCAACTCAAAGCAGTTTTACAGCTTAAAAAAATAAATATGTCTACTAATAAATAAATCTTTTGCACAATGTTGTTAATGAAAATGTATAAAACGCAGAACTTTCTATAAATATTTAGATTTTTTTACTTTTATTCAGTAGACATGCTGTTACAGAGAGAGACAGGAAATGTGGGGAAAGAGAATGAAGAATGACTTGCAGTAAATGGTCTCAGGCCACAATCGAACCCTGACCCTGTGATAAGGCCACAGACTATGTGGTAGGCACCCTTATCAAGCGCACCAGGACACCTCCAAAAATGTAGAACTTTTACTTGTAGTGGAGTATTTTCACAGTGTGCTATTTATACCTTTAAGTAAAGCATCTGAACACATATCCATCCCTTTTCCAACTCATGTCTACTACGTGTGTAACTTCTTGTCCAATGTCTTTGATAGGAATGATGGATAAAAGTGTCTGGCGATGGACCATACCGGACCTGAATTCTGCTCCTCGACACCTGGGCTGACAAACTGCAGATGAGAGAGGAGTGTCCTCAGCCCACACCTGAAAATCCCACCCACCTTCCAGGCCTCTGTCAGGCCTCTGTCAGTGTGACCGACTGCCATCTTTTTCATGGTACTCATCTGCCAAACTGCCGTGACCTTTGGTGAAAAGTACCAAGTAGCTGCAGTTCACATCCCATTCCAGCCACCTTCTCAGGTGCCATACGTCTTGTTTTATGTCCTCCTGAATCGGAGTCCCTAACACACCCAGCAATCATGAGGACCACCAGATCGAGCCTACTGCTGGGCTGTGTGCTCCTCTGCTCTGCCTCCCTGCTCTATCTGGGCATGAGTGGGGTGGAATGTCCTCCAAAAAGCCATCGACACCGCTGGATGGAGCTCAACTTAGGCTCTGCTGGTCAGAACCTGTCTCTGGCTGAACACTTTCCTGAAGATACGCCTCTCATCTTCATCGGAGGCTTTCCCAGGAGCGGCACTACACTGATGCGTGTCATGTTGGATGCCCACAATGCCGTTCGGTGTGGGGAAGAGACCAGAGTAATACCCCGACTCTTGGCTATGAGGGCTACCTGGAGTCGCTCGGTGAAGGAGAGGATTCGATTAGATGAGGCTGGAGTCACTGACCAGGTGTTGGACTCAGCCGTACGAGCGTTCCTGTTAGAGGTAAGCTGTTCAGAACATGCCATTAAAGCATGCTTTTATGTTTATTAAACTGGGCTTTAGAGCTACTACAAATCATTTTAAAGACATTCATTTCATACTTAATTTTTCCACATTGTACAAAAAACCCATAACACAGCACGTACGATATGAAAACCTTTAAAGGAGCTGCGACACTATGCTTCTACTGTAATCAATGATGCTGCAGAGCATGTGTGAAAGCAGTGTGCAAATGGTGTGTATGTGCTACAATTACAAATGTAAAAATAGACCTATCTTATATGCAAACTGAACCTCATTGTCTTGTTTTGTATGACTCCCACAACCCTATTTCACATGTGCTGCAGATGTAGCTGATGAAAGCATGTATTTCATCCACTGTCTTCATGTGTTTCAGGTGATAGTTGGCCATGGGGAGCCCGCACCTCGCCTTTGCAACAAAGACCCATTCGCCTTGAAGTCCCTGTCATATCTGTCACACATTTTCCCAAAAGCTAAATTTGTGCTTATGTTACGAGATGGTCGGGCAGCCGTCCACTCCATGATATCACGCAAGGTATATTGAGTTATTTTGTAAAAACGTAGCAGAGACAGCCGTTTGCACCAGTACTACACTGTGAACATGTTTCTCTGTCATTGGCAGGTGACCATCTCTGGCTTCGACCTGACCAGCTACAGGGACTGTCTGACCAAGTGGAGCAGCGCCGTGGAGACCATGTTCAACCAGTGCCAGGCGGCCGGTGAGGACCGATGTCTGCCTGTGCGCTATGAGCAGCTCGTCCTCCGCCCTGAACAGGAAATGAGGAAGTTGCTTCACTTCCTAGAACTGCAGTGGGACCCATCAGTGCTGCATCATGAAGAGCTGATTGGGAAGGCTGGTGGTGTGTCTCTGTCCAAGTAAGTGTGTTAAGTGTGTGTATGGACACCAGTCTTAAAGCGCCAATACATCCATGAAACAAAAACTCATTCTCTCACTTTCTGTTGGTTGAAACTGGGCAAGAAGATAATACTAGTTTCTTGTTGTGAGGTTTACATTTATCAAACTCAGAATCTACTGCTACAAATATTGTGGTCTGACTTAAATACAAGGTAGTGTCAAATTTTTCAGTGGCACTTATCTCAAAACCTCAGCACATGAAACTATCAAGGCAGGATAACACATGAGCTCTGACCCCAAAGCTGTAGCATGGATCTTTAAGGTTAACAAAGGAGAATTGTTTTCATGTCATCTTTTTTTTTTCTTTCTAGTTAAAAATTAAAAAGAGGAGTCACACAGTCTTACACATTGTCAGCTCTTTTAAAAAAAAAAAAAAAAAAATTTAAATCCAGTTTCATGAAATTTGCTGGAATCTGGAAGTCACACAACCACGCAAAACAAAATTTATACACATCAGTCATCACTTTTGACTTGGTGTAATGTTTACATACTGAGTCCCAGTTACACTTTATCTGTCGAGAATAAATCACATTGTTACAATCATTTCATAGGAAGAGTTGAATATATGTTATTCTCACTTTATGGGCAACAGTGTATTTGATCTTACTACAGTTATTTAAGCTGTATCCATTTACTTGTATAAAAAAGCTCAAACTAAAAATGAATCAGAGATGTCATATTTCATCACTGTTTTCAACTGTTTGAGATTTAATTGGCACTCTTTTAATGTCATCTCACCTTCATCTCAAGTTTCGGAACCTCTGTTTGTCATAATTAGCCTTTTCTTTGCATATTTAAGGAATATGCTTTGTATAAGTTCTATCATATCTGCCCTGTGTGATGCTTGTCTACAAAGCTTAAACTACAAAAATACAGTTTCCATTTGTTTTGCGGTGCTGTGCAGTAAATGGCTCTTCTTCCTCAGGATTTCTGCATATATAAATCAACTTTTGTTAGGTATAGACTAAACCAACGACATAAACATTACATCTGAATTAAGAATCATAGAAGTCGTCCTCTGTCAGTGTCTTTGAGCTGCACACTATTACAGTGTAAATGGTGTCATCTTACAGGAAACGGTGGCATACAGAACTCACACCTCTGTGTTTTCTCTGTTAGTCACACAGATTTATCGGCTGTTGCTCAGAATATCTAACCCTCTCACATCTGTTACACGTGTCTTATGTAGCAGATAGAAGGCCTGAGACATTTCCTGTCTTACAGTTTTTCCTTGGCGCTCCTGTTATTCTCATGTGATGTGTTTTCTGTGATGTGGCTGCATGTGGACAGATGATGTGGAAGTACTGATCCATCTAAACGATATTCTATCTTTACATGATATGTGTTCTGGAGGGGTCAGAGTGTAGGTCGGGGGAATCGAACCACAGTACTTGGTGACATGTAGATACTCACTTTACCTCCACCCCGGTGGACTCAGGCAGTATGTAATATGAGGCAAAGTAACATCTGTAGGTCAAACTAAACTAACTCATCTGCACTGCAGTGATGAGTGTTCTGTACAGTTTTGATATTTACATTAGTTATTATTTAAGTTGGTTTCAGTTTGGTTATTGATTGCAGTTTCGTTTTTGTGCAGATGTAGTTTTATATTAACAGATTACTTTTAGTCTAGTTTTATTTGCTTTGTCAGATATCGTGAAGAAAGACTTCGTTTATAAAAGATAGTGTGACGTCAAATATAATGTACAAAACCATTCTTTATTTTTAACATCCCACTTTCTGTAAAGCCTTTTTTTTTTTACATCATGAACCGTAAACAATGGGGGGCATACAAATATTTCAGTTTGTTTTGTGTTCATTGTATTTGATATATGGTTTGATATGTTTATCTTTAGCCTAGTTGCCAAAGTTAGTTTAGTTCACTTAGTTTTAGTCTACTTTTAGAGAGTTGAGACTCTTGCTTTGGACTATGTTTGTATAAACTGGTGTGAAGTTATATTCACTTGACATTATACATTCACACCATCCTTGTTAAGTGTGAACAATGCAGCAGTTACACAATATAATACAATAGCCACAGTTATAGAAACACTCATGAACAAACCATAGAGTTTATGTATTGAATTATATCTGCATATAAAAGCAAATTATGTCTCAAAATCATTCAATTGTGAAACATCTCCTCCCTTGGGCATCAATCAGCAACACTGCAGACACCACCACCCCTCAGGATAACTGTCGCCTTTCACCAAATGACAAAATACAACCCAAACCTGCAAAGAAATGATTAGTTCAAGTGTTTTAAGAGTTTATTTCTCTGACTGAGTTAAACTGGAACAGATTGTGAGACAGATTTGGACAAACACAGCCAATCCTTTCAAGGTCAAGTAAAGCTCAGTGGCATCTTGGTGTTGCTTTTTAATTTATTTTGCTCCGCTGTAGTCGTGATTCAAGTGGAGCATCTCTTCAGATCAGACACTCTGGGGATTTGGTGGGAATCGAGCCACAGTACAGCAAAAACCCAAACCTGGCTTGTGTTTGAAGGAATCAGGCCACATTCTGAGAGGAATTAGCAGCATCACTGGTGTGATTAGTTATGCAATGACGGCTTGGTGTTAGTCACACTGGGTTTAAAAATGCAGTTTTTCTCACAAGGTAACACATGACGATATTCTGAATTCTAAATTACTACTCTTATTTGGTTTGATTTGTCACTGTTCAGTAGTGCTGCATGACACTGGAGAAAACTGTTTTTTTCTGATATGTATTGCAATATTAAAAAACCTGTTTTTGAACTGTATTTGTCTAAAAGAATGATGTACTTTATGTTGATCAGGGTGACTGTAGTGGAGTAATACTGGGAGTTCATTTGCCAAAACCTTTTTAATTAGAAGTGTATGTAATTGGTTTCAACAGACTGAATATAAAAGCAGGTGAATGGTGTGGTTAACCCTGCTGAAGTGATTTTGGGGCAAGATTATGTCTGATAAAACACTATAGACTGTGTGATGATTGACGAACACCACAAGGGCCCTCTGAAAATTAAACCAAAGCATCTAGATCTCCCCCTGGTGGCTGGCTGCAGTATAGCTCATTAATCCCACCCACTCCATATTATTCAATGGGACTTAACATCAAGTACATATTCAATACATTTTTTATCAAGGGTGATTTATTGAGATTTCTAGTGTTTATGATGTCATATTTCTGTTGTAAAAATTAGTGACTTAGAGAAATAATGACCAGTCACTGTCTAGAGTCGATCAGACAGGCATCTGCAAACCGATCAAGCAGCCAGTGAGTGGACATGATGTCCCTGCATCCCTACTGCAGAGACCCTCGCTCCAAATTGCATCAAATAAACAGCATGTCACCTCCCATTATGCTTCATTTTTACACAGAGGGAGGAAATGGCATCACAACATCAATATTTATGTAGTCTATTATACACACCATGGCGGCACTGTGGACAAAACACCAGGTTTTGCCCTTATAGTATTGTTTATTTTTGAACAATACATTGTGCAGCTCTACTGTTCAGTACAACATTTACAGTTACATTTTATTTGAATGTGTTGTAAATTTGTGTTTGTTTGACTATGTGCAGGGTGGAACGCTCAACAGACCAGGTGATGAAACCCGTAAATACAGAGGCTCTGTCAAAGTGGGTGGGCTACATCCCATTGGACGTGATGAACGACATGGCAGAAATCGCACCCATGCTATCTCGGCTGGGCTACGACCCCCGGGCCAACCCTCCTGACTACACAAGGCCAGAGCCCATCATGTCTCTGTTCAACTTCTCACGGGTGAGACCAACACACTGAGGACAGGATTCTTGTTTTCAGATTTTTTGTTTTTTTTCACTGGGAGTTTTAATCTGAGCTCTGTTTCGTACGTGGACGACCTGCTCAGGGAAGCTCACTCATTCTCTGTCACCTACATTTCCTCCACAGTGAACCCACAGTATTACACTGCATTCTGACGTCCATTCACCTCGTACCTGAAAACATCTCTTGCATCACTTCACCACAAATGTGAATGTGTCTTTAGACAAACTCCTCACTTTCTGAGGGTTCAGTCAATGTTCATGAAGCATAATGACTGTATATTTTTGAAGATGTGTTTATTTTCTTAATAAATTATTTTGGTGTTGACCATTCATTGAACAATTTGAAGTCATTTATCTTTAAATGGACACTTTTGAATTGTTGTATATTGTTGAATATAAATAAAAAGAACCTAAATGTCACCTTATAATGTTGTTGTTGTTGTAAAGTCAGTTTTCTTATCTCGAAACATGTTAACACAGGTCCTTGACACTGCTGCTCCAGTGGATGTGTTGAGTGGGCAGCTTCTGTACATGGAAAAAACTGTCTTTTGTACTTGGATAAAGAAATATCTCTAATAAAAGACTGCAGTCACATCCTTTTCACTTCTCACCGTTGTAGTACGTGACCAGCATCAGTGAGGGCCGTTGCATCTGCTTCTCGTGTCGGGGTGTGCACATGGAGGGCATCACGTTATGTTCCTCTGTTGGTGGGTTAGGAGTCTGAAGCCCCACCCCTCTGCTGCTGGGGCGTGTGTAGTGGACAGGTGTGGGCGGAGCTTCTGAGCTGCAGCTGAACATGTACCTGAAACATCTGGAGAACTAAAGTAAAAAAAATAATGGGAAAAGGGAAAAAAAATGCATTAGCACAAACAGATTCATAGTAGTGCATTAAATATAAACAACGGGATATTTTTCACTGTCAACAACCAGGTCACAAATGTCAAAAGAAGCTTGTCATTGACGATAATGGTGTATGTGCATTATTATGACACAACACTTGACTGCTCTTTACAGATTTAGACAATTTCTTTTAAATTTGACTATGAAAGTCCAGAATTGTGTGCAATTAAAGAGAACATATAGGGAAAAAACTTCTCTTTTGTGTCAAAATGAAACTGCAACAAAACCTAACTACACTTCTGAGAAGTGATCGTTTGGCAACAAAATATTACACACAAGTACCACTTGAATGATTGCTCCACTACTGTACAATCTGACCCAGAAACAAGAGTCACAGTAAAACTATAGTATGAAAGAACAAGTGTGTTACAGAGTTGCAAAGTGTGAAGTGAATGGTGTACTTTTGTGTAAGCAATATGGAAAACTGTCCTTTTTTATGAAAAAAACCAAAAAAAAAACCAACTGGGCCTCAGGTCAGACTTGGAAGTTAGATTAGATGTGTTATGTGTTAGTGGAAGGACCACTCAGAAAAAAAAGAGTTAGAAATAATTCATAATTGGACCCAGTGTTTAAGTCTTTTAAGATGACATGGAAACATTTTCTTATATATTTTCATGTCTTTATTTATCATTGCGTTATCTACGACGTATGATGTGTGTGGTTAGTTCCATCCATCTGTTGGTGTTTGTAGAAGTAACAATTTCTTCATGAACTAGACTTGAAAAACATGGAAGGAATATGAATATGCACTGAAAGCGAGAAGGCAGTGATTTTTAACTCTTACTTTAACTTGTATTTTATTGAGGCAAAACGCATAAAGATAAGATATTTAATTTTATAGGATCAGTAAATGGTGATTTTTGCTGCAATGGCATCTGAGTGAGTGCAGATCATGGGTGAAAGCCCATCAGATTTCTATGATCTTTTAATGCTGTTCAAATTCATCCCTATCGTCTTTTGAGAAACATTGCTTATAAAAAATTTAAATGAGTTTCTCACACATTTATGGGTTAATTGGCAATCTTATGCCTACTC
>JAPTMW010000007.1:24139594-24150822 GCA_029822955.1 Ostorhinchus angustatus
ATATAGACTTTTTTATATATATATATATATATATATATATATATATATATATGTGTGTGTGTGTGTGTGTGTACTGTAAGTAAACTGTAGACTGTATGTGTGTGCGTGTGTTCACCTACCTCAAAGTCACTGGGATGAAACATGTTCCTGATGATGACAACTTTCTCATGCCTCTTCCTCACATCTCCTTGCTTTTCAGGCCTCCAGTCCAACTGTCTACAAACACATATTCAACAGAATATGATTTCAAATAAGATTTTATCTTAAAAACAGAGTTTTTCTGAATAAAGATAACTAAGACAGCAAAAAACAGAAAGGTTGCATACTTCTGTTGCTGTTGCAGTTTCTTCTTATAATCTTTGTTCTTCTTCCTCTTTTTGCTGGCATCATACTGACCCTTGAGCTCAAAACGCGCTGCTTCCACATGGAGTTTATAACCGCGGACCTCTGAATCATCAATCAGACGCATAGCGAGTGCCACAGACTCTTTCTGCAGATATGAACCACCACACACAAATACAGTTATTTTGCTTCATAATAAAATATTAAATAAGACTGCTGTAAATACTAATAATACATTTGTTATTATAATTTGTCCACATAATTTAAGACCCTTTTCAAGTTGATACTGGCAGAAAAGAATGAAGGATTTTAAGAATGAATCTGATTTTGGTGATGCGCCTGATGTAAATTCAGAAAAACTTTGGTATTGATGGCATGTTTAATGTTTGATGGTTGCTTTTTACACTGGCTTTATGTTTGTGTGACTTACCATGTGACTATAATGCCTTTATACCCCAAATTTCTACTTTGAGCATTTTCCTACAGATACAGATGAACAGATATTTATTGAACTTCCTGTGACAGACTTCTCAGTCATTACTTTAACAGCCTCCAACCAAGCACTGATGTACTGTCCTTAAGTCTAATTTTATTGATCCTGTAGTTGCCCACTTTAGGTCAAAATAATTTTAACAAAAACAAGTTGAACATTTAATTTTAACCCTTATTTTACCAGGCAATACACACAGCAGAAACCCTGTAAATGCAAATCCAGACTCGCCTTTAGATAGCAGCAAAGACCATCTCCCTTCAGATTGCCTTCTTTGTCTTTGTACAGTTTGACTTTGTACTCCTCTGTGATGGGGTCCCGCATCACAATGCCACATTTTGACATGAGCTCAACAAACTCCTCAGTACCGATATCAGGGGGGAGGCCTGATGAAAGGAGAAAGATAAAGATTAGGTAAAAAAGAAAAATGTAAAGACTGGCAGATACTTCAATAACTGCAAACAAAAGACAGAAACTGCAATTCCAACCTGATACATAGACATTTGTGTTTTTGGTATCGTCAATATCAAACCATCCTGTAAACACAAAAATGGAAAAAGCATTAGTCAAGGAAATGTTTGTGCAAATCTGTGCAGTTGAACAGAACACATGTAGAACACAGATTTTCTAATGTAAGCAGGAAGCAGAATGAAGTCGATCAACACCTGTAACGCCAAACTCCTGATTAATGTCCCGGGCATTACCTGGCTCTGTTGCTTTCCTCTTTTCCCCTTTCTGCTTCACTTCTTTAGCTGGAGCCTCTCTCTGGTCTGGGTTCAGGTTTTGGGTGACCTCTGCTGGTTTCTCCTTTTCCGGACATTTGCTGTCTGGTTCAGGGGGTGCTGGGTCAACGCCACTAGGTACAGAATTGTTTGCATCTGGATTCCCTTCCTGAGTGAAACCATAGTTGGCCTGGTAGGCTGCGATAAAGTCCTCTGTGATCTAGGAAAATGAAACAAACCTGCTTAACTTTATTACAGAAAGTGATTCTGACAAACTTAGGAAAAATAAAGTGCAGTTCACACTCACACCTGAAATGAGAATTGGTCTGAATTTTCCTGTTGACATACAATTTCATAACCAACAACATTAATAATCTTCCGTTAACCGGGGCCGGGTCGCGGGGGCAACAGTCTAACAGTCTAAGCAGGGATGCTCAGACTTCCCTCTCCCCAGACACCTCCTCCTGCTCTTCCGGGGGGACCCCGAGGCATTCCCAGGCCAGCCGAGAGACGTAGTCTCTCCAGCGTGTCCTAGGTCTTCCCTGAGGCCTCCTCCCAGTGGGACATGTCCGGAACACGTCCCCAGGGAGGCGTCCGGGAGGCATCCGAAAGACAACGGAGGCATCTCCCCCTTGAACTGCCACCTTATCGTGGTAGGGGAGTTTGAGTGCCCAAATGACCCCAGGAGCTATGTTGTCTGGGGTTTCACGCCCCTGGTAGGGTCTCAAATGGCAAACAGGTCCTGGGTGACAGACCAGGCTAAGAGCAGTTCAGAAGCCTCTATGAAGAAAAAAACCCTGGAGCCAGGCCCGGGGTTCGGGCTCGCATGTGAACGCCTGGTGACCGGGCCTTTGCTCACAGGGCCCGGCCGGGCCCAGCCCGAAATGGTGACATGGGTCTGTCCTCCGGTGGGCCCACCACCCGCCGAGGGATCCATAGGGGCCGGGTGCGGTGAGGATTGGGTGGCAGTCGACGGCAGGGGGTTGACGACCCGATCCCCGGATTCTAGCTCCATAGAGTTAAACAGCATATACACAAATGCAGAGAAAGGAGGTGAAACTGTGTTATGGTTGGGTTTGTGCAGAGACATATGTTAAAAAGTGGAGGGATCAAGACCTCCCCCTCCCCAAGCTAGGAGGAACCGAGGGCTTTCTGACCTCCCTCAGTGGTTAATTAACTTAACAGATTCTGTATTTTTTCCCATAAGTGTCTAGGCAATATATTTCTAATTGTAGCGACTTCAACAAAAACAGTCGCTGAGAGGCTGAGGTCGGGGCTTTCCTTTGTCTGATGCGCTTGAAGTAAACTCACTGCGATTCGAAAATAAATTTAATTCTTTATTAATAGAAAAACATAATCAACTTATAATACCGTGCACAAACTCATAATTAAAGTGACCACAATGATCAAAGAAAATAGCGGTCAACAAAAAATACGGCGTCCCCGTTCACCCTCTCTCTTCTTCTCATCTGCACAAGTGAGCAGGTGCCTATATTAATATTCCCACCCATATCTGTAACCTACTTATTGTCCAATCAATATGATCACACAAACTCTAAATAATACCATAAACAATAACAAACCCCAATACTTAAACCCTCACACCGCTACAAATAAATCTAAATTCATTCATGGCTCCTACACTAATCATATTTGCTCCTAATGTAATTACACTATCTTTCCCCCCCATCTTAATTGTGAATAATTAATTCAATTGGTTTTCTGTACACACAACATTTCTTACATGTCTATTCATTCTTTGTTATTAACCTTAACGTAAATGAACACTGATATGGTGTGTTGCATATGTTAACACCAGTTCACTGGTGCCAAAATGAGGCTCCATACACACAGATACATAAGAACAAAAAGGAAAAAAAGTAAAAGAAAGAATGACGTTGAAAGTAAAATCCTACTTTAGGGAACCAGGCCTTCTTTTCATGGTCCCAGTCGTATACAGTGCCATCCTCTGGGTCAACGTAGGTGTATGGGTCAGAACCATCCTCATTCCTCTGACCATAGAGCTCCTGCATCCGCAGCTGATCCATAAACTCTTTGTTTGCATCTGAATCACCACTCATCTGCAACAAGCATGTGACAGATTAGAAGTTGTGGATTTGACAGAAAAATGATCTAAAATGTACCCACTTATGTGACTTGCTGCTTGTGTACTGAGTGTCACTGATCAACATGTACTGCTAAAAAATTAAGAATAGATAAGTGATATAAAGAGAAAGTTATGATAACTTATGTTTAAATAAGTATATCTTAAAACTTTACCATTTATACATTCCTTGATCCCACTTATACGCATTTTACATCAGGTCATTCTGCATAACTGCAAAATATGACATGAGGGACTGTGTATTTTTCAACAATAAAGTG
Organism: Ostorhinchus angustatus; assembly: GCA_029822955.1. Lineage (NCBI taxonomy): Eukaryota > Metazoa > Chordata > Actinopteri > Kurtiformes > Apogonidae > Ostorhinchus > Ostorhinchus angustatus. Next base: position 24,143,534 of record JAPTMW010000007.1, read on the forward strand.
AGTAAGTTTCAGCAGTAATTTCAGATATGACCGAAATATATACATGCACACACAAAAAAGTCCAAACAGTGTAATTTCTTATTTCCTCTTTTACAGTAACAAGTGGCACCTTATTAGTGTTCATGTCAAACTCATTACAAAGTTCTGTCATCTGACAGCTCAAACATTACGACATAGTTAGGACATGACACAGTTGCTATTAATGATATCATGGTTGTTATGTAATGTAGAAGGCAATCACCATATTGTACAGATTAATGTATACTGAAAAGTCATACTTTCAGTCAGTTCATTGGTGCACTAGCACTAAGTTGCAGCAGTGATATTTTATTTCAGTTTAGCTCATATAGCTGAATGCTAACATTACCTTGTATAGCGACAAGTCTTAAAAACCTGGAATCTGGTATTAACAAAATAAACCTCCTCCTTTTGGAGACTCTGGTATAAATCACACTTAATTCTGTTTTTGATTCTTATAAATTCGCCGTCGGAGAGAAATTTTAAACAAAAAAACAAAACACTGGCCGCTAACGCTTGCAGTTGCGCGACACCAATTGAATGAAGTTCTTCCGGTGTCAGGAGCTCAACGCGCATGCGTGACACCCAGAAAAGAAGCGCTGCATTTGTAATACGGCTTCTACCGTATCAACTGAGACTAAGAATAATGCGTATGATGAACTCTTCTGCTATTTGGCCGAGATGCACATATTAATCGCACACATTACAGGTAAACAAGCGCCCATAGCTTAATACCTATCCTTCAATGTAGCTAACAGGGAGCAGACTTTCTTTATTTTGGGGCGGTATGGCGGAGGGTAACGGCACAGTCAACCCTGCCAACCTTCCTCCGGGAGACCCGCAACTGATCGCCATGATTGTGGAGCATTTGAAGAACCGAGGGCTATTTGACGAGTTTCGTCGGGACTGTTTGGCTGATGTTGATACTAAGGTACGAGCTGTTTACAGTTAGCTAGCATGTTGGATTTTAGCAAACCACAGGCAAAGATTGTATTAGCTAGTCATGCCTCCAATTTGGCTTATCATGTTACTTAAACTGCTGTTAAAATAGTTGAGTTCCTTGTGGCTTTCATTGCTCTGTTTCTCCCTCCTGTCACCAATGTGCCGCAGCCCGCATACCAGAACCTGCGACAGAAAGTGGACAACTTTGTTTCGTCGCACCTGAGCACACAGGAGTGGAACCCGACCATCAACAAAAACCAGATGAGGAACGGTCTGAGGCAGAGTGTGGTCCAGTACGTGTTCCCCTACAATAATCATTGATATATGGCTACTTTATACGTTAGTGGGAGAAATATTGAATGAAGTTGACACATGAATTGAGTGGTTTCAACTCAGTGTATTGGTGTCTAGTGGTAGTAGTTTCATACTACCTCCAACAAAGTTTTGGAAGCAAAGTAAATATTTGGTAATTTTTTGGATTTGTTTTTATATGTAAAATCCTCATTCTTAATCCTCATGTTCTATTTGTATATTCTTTTACAAATTAAATAGTTATGCACCAACTTGCTGCTGGTAAGGTTTAGTCACTTGTTAAACTCTATATTGTTCTTTATTATTTATTGTTACTTACATGTGTCATATTAAACAGCTATAATCTGACTGTTATAATCTGCCAGACAGGTGTACACCAAGGCCTTTCTGATATGGGCCGTATCTGGTCCAGGTGATACTGTATTTTCAGGTGAAATTTGTTCAGATCGAAAAAAAAAAGTTGGATAGTTTATAAACACTTAACTGAAATTTTCAGATATTTAGACACAAACAACATAAATAATAAAATTTGGGCAATAGTTTTAATTTTTGATGAAGACATCGTGCCGTCTTCCTGTTTCTTTAGGTGATGCTGTTATTGTTTTACTGTGCTTTCAGATCAGGCATGCTGGAGTCTGGTGTGGACAGGATTATCACTCAGGTCGTGGATCCCAAAATGAACCACACATTCAGACCACATATAGAAACAGCCATCCATGATTTCCTGTCCGGAGAAAGGAAAGAGGAGAATGCATCAATTTCCAATACTGCACCCTCTGAACAGACAGAACCAACAGAAACCCCTGCTGCTGCTGCTGCTGCTGCTACTACTACTGCTGGACCTAAAACCCCCTGAGGATTGATTAAGGTCCGTTAGTTCATTTCTTTCTCAGTCTGTGCATTAAATTAACAGTCTGTAGTATCAATATTTCTATGTAAACTATGTATCTCTGTCAAATGATGAAGCATACTCTTATTTGACCTGCTATTGTTAGCTGTACCATAGGAAAAACTCTTTGAGTCAAGGTTGCTCATAAATAAATGGTACAAAGTAATAGAAACTAAACATAAATTGAGAATAGGAACAGTTTATTCAACTCTGTTCAGCAAATCACACGTGTCCTTAATCTCAGAAATAAAATTACAGAAGTCTCTTCTCTCTCTGCAGGAACAAATCCTGGTTTGCCAGTTTAAACATGTGGTTCAGAGGTTCTGCCTTTGAGAGGACAGAAAAGGAAGACAAAGTTTCTAGTTAATGCTCCACAGCGCTGAGTTTCTGGGATGTTTGTGCTTTCAATGTGATTGGCATGAGATCGGACCCATTGGAGGTCACATCACTGCAACCTGGAGACGTTGGACAGTGTGTATAAGAGGACAGCACCACAAAGACAAGCCTTTCAAAATGGATTATTTTTTATGCTTTTTGTGTGTAATGCATATTTCACTAGGCCTGTTCACTTTTTTTTTTTTTTTTTTTTTTTTATTTTTCAGCATATTGACTAACTCTTAGTTGGGGTTTAAAAGTCAACCAACACTCATACAAATTGCCACGGGTTAGTTTCCAGTTAAGAGGTTTAGAGCCATCTGCTCCCATTTATGTTTTTGTATTTTGGTCTGTCTCTAGATCTCTCATGTTCTTTTGGTGCTTGTATTTGGCTATTTGTAGTACTGATAGTGAATTATTTCTTCTTTACTAAATGCAGTTGAAACCATGTCTGGCCCTGTTTTGTTTTTTTTTAACTTCTGTCCATTTACAGTTTATGAACATCATGACTGACGAAACATGCATATTTATCAGATCTGTGGTAACATATTGGTAAAGATTATGAGAACAGGCGAATGAAGCTACTAGGTGTTCACTAAAACAGAGCCACTAGGTGGAGTAGTCGTGCCTAGTGTGTAATGTAGAACATACAAGAGGGAGTCTGACTAAATAGGCATGTTCACCTTAAATACAACATCCACTGTGCCACTAACCTTCTGGAGGTGAGTAACAGTTTTGAATAAACAAGAGACTGAATGATTCATTGCATTTGAACAAATGCCAAACCCATGATGAATCTGACAGTCTGCATGACAGCTTCATCTTGCATTTCAATAAATTGGATTTTTTTAAGGTTTTGGTGATTAAAAACCTGGATAAATAAGCCAATAGGTGTCGTCATCTGAATCCATAAAATAGTTTGACTTAGTTTTCATGTTTTGAAGGAACTAAATGTTTTAAATGCAATGCTATGCATGAATTTAGAGTAAACATAATTGTAAGTTTGGTTGCTGAAAAGTTCCCTCAAACTAATCTCCCAAAATCCTTTTATGGTATTAAAAAAAAAGCAGACCCATGAAGCATTTGTGAGTGTTCAGAGGTTGCGTAACATGTATTGATTTAGTTACTTGTTTTTGGCAGGAGTCTGGGCCACATGATTGCACTAATGTGTGTCAGAGTGTTACTCTAAAGCTCCTGCTCTTTGTCTGTGTGTGAATGTTTATGTTTTTTGTATACATTTGTATTTGCGCTGGATGAAAGCCAGCGGTCATGCTCTTGTCAGTAAGTGTTTCAGACACAGGAACTGCACCGACTACGTCCATGCAGCTCACTACTGCATTTATTTTACGAATGAATGAAAATCAGGCACAGAGGCTTGAATGCAACTCATACTTTGTTTCATTCTATTATTTTAATGCAGATATTTTGCATCCTGCATTTCCAGTAAATTACACATTATAAAGGCTGTGTGCGTGTGCGTGTGTGTGTGTGTTGGATAAACCACAGATGTCTCCATGAATTCTTCTTTTTCTAAAAATCTTGGATGTTTGCAAACTTTAACATATGAGAATGATCTGCCTGAAGTGACTGACCCTTTAAAACATGCAAAATATTCATCAGTATTGGCCTTTTCTTTCTTGCTCTCCAAGATCTGAACACATAAGAATAAAACTAGCAGCAGATCACTGAACTCAAAGGTTGATGCAGATGCCTCTGTATAGATCTGTTATGACAAAACACATACTTGTGGTTTTAATTTACAGTTGAGGGTAAAATTATTAGCCCCCCTACAAAAATGTCACTGTTTTAAAAGTATTTCCCAAGTGCTGTTAAACAGAGCAACACATTTTTAACACAGCATTTTTAGACATCCTAGTTTTATTTTGGATGCTTACCTTATTTCAGTTTGCACGCAGAAATGAAAACATTGCACAAAAACCAAAAAATAACAGGGTCAAAATTATTAGCCCCCTGGGTCTTAATAGTCAGTTGTGTATCCTTTTTGCTGGATAATGGCCTGCAGTTATTTGTTGTAGTTTTCAACAAGTTTCTGACACTTCTTTTGAGGAATCCCAGCCCATTCTTTGGCAAATCTCTCCAGCTCCTCCAGATTTGATGGCCTTCTGGCATGGATGTTCTTCTTTAGGTCACCCCACATATTTTCAATGGGATTTAAGTCAGGGCTTGTAGCAGGCCACTCAATTCCATTCACTTTGGTCTTCTGGAGATAGTTTTTCACCAAGACAGACGTATGTTTTGGATCGTTGTCATGTTGGAAGACGAAGCGATGACCCAGACCCAGTTTTACTACTGACTGCTTAAGGTTTTATTTCCAAATCTCCAAGTATCTTTGTTCAAGATTCCTTCCACCTTGACCAGACTTCCAGTTCCAGATGCACTGAAGCATCCCCACAGCAGAATACTCCCACCACCACGTTTCACTGTGAGGACGGTGTTCTTTGGGTTCTATGCCTCTTTTCTCCAAACATAAGCAGTGTCGTAGGACACTCTTCCAATCTGCAAAATCTTTCTTCAGATTATCCTGAGCATACTTAAGTCTGGCTTGAAGGTGTCTCTTCTTCAAAAGTGGACCTTTTCTTGGTCTGCAACCTCGCAGTCCATTCCTGTGTAGCGCTCTAGTGATTGTCTTCTTAGACACTGTGATTCCAAGTCATTCACCAGTGTCTTGGCAGTTGTTCTGAGGTCTCTAGACACATCTCTCACTAGTTTTCTTTCCAGGGTCTTTGAAATCTTTCTCTTCCTACCTCTGCCAGGCTTGTTCTTTACTGTGTGGCTGTCTTTGAATTTCTGGATTGTACTTTTCACTCCAGTTCTTGAAACGTGGAAACGCTTGGACAGCTTTGTATAACCTTCTCATGCATTGTGTGCATCAATAATTATTTTTCTCAAATCCAAATGGATTTCTTTAGTTCTGGGCATGGTGCTTTCTCATCTGACAGCTCAGTGACCCATACTAAGGCTTTCATACCATCTTTTAACTTAAATGTTGGTGAAATCACCTGATTCACCTGATCACCTTTAAGCACATCACCTGTGAAGTTAAAACACATCATTGCACAAAAGTGGTTTGTAAAGTGACTGAATAAATGGTCATTTCTTAAAGCGGGCTAATAATAATGTTCCTGGTTATTTTAGTTTTTTCTTAAATAATTCTGTTTTGGTATGCAAATATAATATACATAACACACACATATATACAACAAATATAAATACTTTGTGCCTTCTAAAGACAACTAGTAGGTTCAGAAATGCTATGTTGAAAATTCCTTGCTCTGTTAAAAAAACACTTGGGAAAATCTTGAAGAAACTTCAGATTTCATAAGGGGGGCTAATCATTTTGTCCTCAACTGTATATGGACACATGCTGAGAGACGCTTCGTGTAGAATGTTGTTTACTACAATGTGGTCCAGTGAGGGACAGTGAGTACAAGAGGGGCCAGCCTGCTGTTTGTGCAGTGGTGTCTATGTGTGTTAATGTGCCATTTTGGGCATGTGAGTGTGTATTTTTGTGTGTGTGTTCTGTGTCGGGGTGAAGGGTCATTGTGTGGGTGGTCATTAGAGGTTGCGTTAGGGAAGCCATGGGATGTTGTTTTGAAGCAGGATAAGACATAGAATGAGCGGGAAAGTACAACAAACATCCAAACCTTTGGGCGAGGGAGGCTTCCCTTTCTGGCCCCCTGTAGGAACGCACACACACACACACACACACACACACACACACACACACACACTTCGACCACATTTCCTGAAGTTGTCTTAGATGCAGGAAAAAGAAACGCGGGGAGGCAGGAAGTTGTGACGTGAGAGGTATGATATATTTGTTTGGCTTGTTTGGAGATGCTGATGTCGCAGCGTCACATGACTATGTCCTGTCCCTGTGTGGAGGTCAAGGGTCACAGGTCATGGACGTTATGAGTCAAAACATACAACCATAACAAGTGAGCTGCAAGCTTTGAACATATCATGAAGAAAGACTACTTACCTTGGACTCATAAACTCAAATATTTTGCATTTTGCCCCTAGAGACATAGTAAATCTCCTGTGTTTCGTTACAACATGTGATTTTACTTGTGATTTACATCAGTTTAATATTATATCATCGAAAAAAATCTGATTTTTTTTTTGTCTTTGAGGCAGATTAAGCTTGAAAAACAAGTGGTATTTGAAATGGCAATGTAGATCAGGATCCTCCAATGTGTTGCATTAATGTTACATTAGAGTAAAGGTCAAATAAATCCACGGTGGAGCTTAATGTGAACAGAAATCCCTGGAAAAACTGAAAAGAAAACACACACAAAAGCTAACATCCATCCATGTATGCAACTGGGTATTTACATTTTATGCAACCTCTACTCCACTATATGTCACAGGTTAATATTATACTTCTTCTTCCCTGCATTTGTGTGACAGCTTTAGTTGACTTCAGGTTACAGTTTTTTATCATTCCTGTCCTGTGAAAACTACATATATCAAATATGTTGATTTTGGATGTTTGTCATACAATGAAGAATGTAGTGTCTCTTTAGCGGTTGGGGGATTCTCCTTGAGCTGAAACACTCTTTAAAAGACCTAAAGGATTCATTGAAAAATAAATTGTCACAAAGCTGAAAGCAGGCCTGTTTCCCTGAGCTCATGAAAAGTTGACTTTTTAAGACACATGTGCTTCTCACAGGACAGCAATGACACAAATACGATGGTCTCACAGAACATAATCCACTGTTGTACATTTTAT
>JAPTMW010000007.1:24661188-24671872 GCA_029822955.1 Ostorhinchus angustatus
CAAATATTAAAGAATAGTACACATATTCTGGCACAAAACTGAGGAATCCACTGGCAGGATTTTATTTATTTTTCTGTGTTGATTTTGTGAGTCTTGATTTTCTAAATCTTAAGAAGCTGTTCCCTTTTTTTCTCAGTCTAGAAAGTTGGTGTGGCAATAAAAGTGTATAAAAATGCTTTTTAAATTGCTACAATAAGAGCGATATAAAAGCATTACATTAACAGTGTTTTGTTTTGAACACCATGGGTACAATTCCCTTTACAGTATAGTTTGCTTGTGAATGTTAATGTCTTTTGCTTTATTCACTTTATATCAGATCAGTTTTCCCTCCTCTCTTGAACTGTATTTAACTTTCAAGCAGCTCATACGTATTAAGTTCAGCACAAAAACCATCTTATGACAGAAGCTGTCATATGGACATGCTGATAGCTGAAGTTTGTGGGAAACCTTTTTTAACCTCCTACTTGGTCTCCAAACTTGAGCATTGTTGCCCTTCAAAAACTCAAAAAAAGAGATGAAAATGAATGAAAATAGATGTTAAACATTACCTAGGATGCAGCGGTACTGACAATCAACATGACAGCAAGAAAGTTTTCTTTATTGTTGTGAATTTGACCAATGCAGCTTGATTACCAAAAGGCTTTATTTTCTGATAGTTAAATTTGTGTTATTTATGTAGCGGAATATGATAAAACACAGATTAACCCCAATATGCCTTACCATCTGCACAATATACAACACTCTGTGTCATTAATTTCTTAGTTTGCTTGGTTTAAAGCTGCATAAAGAAGAAAGGAGGAGCTACAGATGATGGCTCCTTCCATTAGGATGGACAGGTAACACGGTGATGATGATGATGACGATGATGATGATGAGCAGCTGTCAGGCACCATCAGTAGATCGACCTGTTCCTCTCATTTCGTGTTTCTTCAGTATTTCCACATTAGTCACATAGGCTATGTAAATCTTATTCACAAACATTTTGATATCAGCCTGAAAAGCACAGATGGAGCTGATCACATTTTGGATGATTCTGGCAGCAATTAATGATGTTATTAGTTAACTAAGGACTGAATTATAGCGAACGACTGCTGATCTGAAGTGCATGAATGCAATGTGTGAACTCACATCAGTTTTGGTAGCGTCTTTTAAAGCATCTGCAAGGAAAGAGGATAACATGATGGAAATCCACAGCCGATTTTTATTTGTGTGGCGGGAGAATGTGAAAAGTCACAGGTCACTGCTCAGGCTGCTGCAGGGTTTCCTGGGTCATCCCAACGGCTGACAGCTGAGTCGAAGTAGTCTTGCAGCACTTCACAGTAAAAGGAGTGAACACTGGGTGGATTATTCTCTAGATGGTGGTAAAATGCTTTTACTCTCTGTGAAGCGACTGCCAGCACCTCTGATGTAGAGGAGGTTGACTTCAGTAAAATCTATGTGGTAAATGTATTACTGGAGATCATATGAAGAAAATAAAAAGCCTTTTGAGAAACCTTTACACAGTCTTTCAACTGTTTCATAATGTAGTACAATGATGGTTGAGTTTTCATTGTCAGCTTTGCTAAAATAAGGCAGTACATTCAATTACTGGGGATTCAGCAGATTCACAGACTAAATCTAGAAAACCATCACAGTTTGGGACAACAGGTGAGGTCAGGAAAGGTCAGGAATGGGTCTCCGATGACAGGACTGGCTGGGAATCAAATGAATGACGAGTCTCCGACTATCTGAGCATTGAGCTTCAGTCAGCAAGTTCATGTAGAAGGCAGAAGATTTGTCCCTGCTGTCCCTGAAAGACTGAAATGTCATGTGACAGAGGAGTAATCTATGGTTGCAGACAGGCGCATATTCATTTAGATTCTAGGGGTTCACTGCACTGACATTTTCTGCATAATTACATTGTAAATCTGCAAAATAAAATCTTCAACTTAATGCAGTTCCTCGTCTCAAACTCACAGGTGAGCATTAGGTCCAAAAATGTACAAAGAACAGCTAACTGCTTTTTAATTTAAACCACATCATCTAATTTTCAACTTCTACATAATGTGTGGCAGTGAGTTAGTAAGTGAAAAATAATAACCCATGACATTTTGGCATTATAGTATTCACTTGTTTATTGTGCAAAAGTACAAAAGCCACAAATTAGATTAGATCTGTTAAATTAGTTGGCATTTAGGTAAATTCAACTTCCTTCTTGAAAGTAACATGGTAATTTTAATGATTGAGGGAATGCAGAGAACAAAAAAATGTTTTGTTTTTTTTTTGGACGAGGCTGTTAACATTTTTATTTCAGCAGTTGAGTTCTTGATGGAACATGGGGGTCTATCTAGACTGACTCCCTTTTAGAGGGAGCCCCCAGGGGACATTAATGTCACTGCAGACCCTCCAACATGGACTTCACCTTTGAATCATGGAAGTTGCTGCATAGTTGGACTTTCTGATATCTAGCATGGAGAGGTTTACATTATGTGTTGCTAATTGCAATCATTAAGGCTAATGTTGAGCTAAGTCTAGCTACGCTTAGCTAACTCTTTCGTTTGCTTGTCCACAGTGTGTAGCCTTCAGCACCAGTTCACTGGTTATTCAACCACATTATTTTCAGTTCCCACATGTGTAATTTCACAGTAAATTGTGTAGACTTATTAACTGTTTAAAGGCATTTTTGACTGGGCTTAAGCCAAGTAGCTAATCAAACACTTTACATATGGCAGTTAAATAACTATTGTTAAATCATTACTTATAGAGTAATTAGTCAATAATTGTTATAATGAAGTAGTTTCTGCCATTAATATTTAATGATAAAATGAACATGCAGGCTACTAATACTGTGACCTGGGTGTTTAGTTTTATCAAGCTTTCTTTTGAATAGACTAATATAAAACTGACATTTCAGCAGCTGAGTGTGTGAGGCATAGGGATGATCAACATCCACCCAGAATAATGCATGAAGGAGCCCTGTTATGTGTTGGGAGTCATTGGCATGATCTGAAATCTAAATATACCAAAACTGTCTCCAGAGAGGCCAAGCCTCAACATCTCCCACTTTCCTGTTTTTCTCAGCTTAATGGTTTTCCACTCAGACAGTGATGAATGTGTGAATACTATCAACAGAAGGAGAAAGGCCTTCATCCTCCAGTCTGTATGTGAGTCTGTAAGGCAGAGGCAGAGAAAAGGAGCTCTAATATGTGTAAGCTCCATGAAAGTTTGCATATGACTGTTGACTGAAACCATCTAATAAATGTCTGCAGTGGTAAGGTCATTGACGTCCTGTAGAATACATGTACAACAGTAGTAGAAAGTGTGCTTGTGGTAATGCTTTCACTGTGAACAATTTTAGTCTCAGACAGACTGATAAAGGTCACGCTGGCATTTAAAGTTGTACGACAGCAGCTTTGCCTTGATAGTAACACTGTAACAAAGACAAAGGGGAGTCCAAAAAAAATTATTAATGTGTGCAAGAATGATGTCCCAGTTTTTCCCTTGTTAAGGAAAACCTGAGTTCAGCTTCCTTAAATCAACCTGGGGGGAAAACCACTCATTTATCAGTTACAATAATGTCACAAACTGCACCTCTTTGGGATACAACAAAAATATCATATCTGTGTCATGAAATCACATTGTTAGCTACAGTTTTCAGCATATGTAGCTTAAGCAGACGTAATACAATCTAAATGTCTTAGATGGAATTATGCATATTAAGGTTCAGGTCTGTGTCTTAGAAGATGCAAAACTGGAATCATAGATTAAATATAGAGAGCTGGTTTATTGCAGTTTTTTCCTCAATTTAACAAAAACATACAGCTAGAAAAAATGTAAATATGAAGGCAAACTTGATTCTATGCAACAAGTATGTGTTTATATTTATTTTAATGTTTACTTTCATGCGGTTCCTGGTACCAGGATGCCATGAAACAGCACATCATTTGTATGCAATGCACAGGAACACACTCTGAATTTCTGTACAACTACAGCTTTTGCCAAGGGATTTTAGAGTTATCGCAACATGAATGGTGTGGTCCTTGGGTTGCCGGAGAACCTTGTAAAGCTTTTCTTATTAATGAAAACAGAGCTTTTCATGGTTTTGACTCTAGCTACAAATTTAAGGAAGCTTTCAAGAGGAATGTAGTTCACCTAGCTGTTTCTATATTGTCTTGATGCCTTCATGTTGGCTCCTGAAGGCAGATATACATTACAGACAGACATAGATAGAGACAGATAATGCATTATACAGCCAGACGTCTTCCTTCTCTCTGTCTTTATGTCTCTCTCTCTGAGCCACTTAACACGCTGACTTGGATCACTTCAGATCCATTCACTCCACTGGGTTTAAAGCCATTAGCTTAATTAGAGACCAGGCATTCAATTCACTGTCAGATAGCCTGATCCTCTGGCTGCCGTTCAGATGTCTAACCTATAGGTTATATCAAGATGTCACTCCACTGCAGTTTATACCTCCACTGACTGGGAATTAGTGAACTGACTTTTTTGTTTGTAAAATTTGGAGTATCTTGTGACTTTACACCCATGCCCTCACCATCATTTTGTGTGGTAGGGGTCACCAAATGGCACAAGATCATCACTAAAAGCAAACTCCCTGTGCATCATCATCATCCCTTGAAAACTGTTTTACTCTCCAGCTCAGCACATCTGGATCAGAAGCACTCACATTACAATTACACAGTAGAATGAAGCACATCTGTTATCACACAAAGCAGCATCTATACTGTATACACAGAAAGCACCAGTTTACATCCTAAATAAAACCATATTTGTTTACAGACACATAATAGACACACTCTATATTTTTAAATGGACAACCAGCCAAAACATACTGTATGAATTAACAGATTAGATGCCTACAAGTCTAATCCCCCAAACAGATTAAAGCTCTTTAGAGGTCACAAAGAACAGCAGATTGCTCTCTCAACAACCCCACCCCACTTAAGCCCCCGATACATGCAATGTACCTTCAAACCAGAAGGTGAAACCTCACATTAGTGGATTTAAGCATATGTCCGTACAGGCTGACAACTTAAGGTTACTAATTTTAGCAGACACCTGTGGGATTACTGAGCAGTCTGTACTTTCTTTTTGATTAAATGAAAACCTGACATATTGACTGACTACAGTATATGACTTCAATTTTTCAAGTTTTGTGTCAGTTTTGATTATTTATCCTAAATCACTTGCTGTTTCTGTCACATTACAGTTCAATTCAATTTTATTTGTAGAGCCCTATATCACAACAAGGTTATCTCACAGGGTTTACAGAGTTAATTGGATGTAAACAAACAACAGTCAAACAAACAGTAAATGAAAGAAATGCCTTAATGTCCTGGGCATCCCCCGTCCTTAGACCATCCTTCTCGGCAAAGAAAAACTCCAAAAACCCAATGGGAAAAGAGAAACAGTATGATTTTGTCACTGGGCTAAGGCTGGACCTCACTTGTATTTTTCTGGATTCTAAGGACTGAAGTAAACCTGTTGCCTGTGTTTGTTTGTCCAGTGTGTGGCTGTGATCTGGTGCAGTCAGGATTCTTCCATCACTCGGGGGAGTACATCTGCACAGAGGACTACCAGCGTCTGTACGGGACCCAGTGTGACAGCTGTGATCAGTACATCACTGGAGAGGTGGTTTCTGCCCTGGGGAGGACCTACCACCCGCACTGCTTCGTCTGCAGCGTCTGCAGGTGGGGAGAACGTTTCTGCGCTTATGTCTGTGTTTGGCCTGACTCCATTCCATTTGTTTGCATGATATGAGGTGAAGTAATCAATGGATCTGTGGAATTACAGTATGTGTATCACTTATATTACAGTGTGTTTTGTTTGCATCTGCATGTCCCTTCCATTGTTCTCAGCTCTGTGTGTCAGGTCCTCAGGGATTCTCTCAGCACTGCTTTATCTCAAACTTGTGACTGAAAAAACAAATGAGATTCTTGCACAGCACTGCATACTTTAATTTGGATTAATGACTTTGCGAGTCAGCTCACTGTTGCATATGTCTTAGGTGGCCACAGGTGGCCATTTACAATTAAAATGTACTGCAGGCTAGTGAATCCAGACTGGGTTGACTGCTGCAGAGTCCGGGAGTCAGCTTTAAGCAGGTAAAGTGACAAAGGAAGTAGCACAGTTGACTGTATAATTAGTGTATAATGTATAATTTACTTACAGCCACAGAATTCTTTTCCTTTTTTGTGTTCAGTTTATTCCTTTGTGCTTCAAAGAAAGTAAAATATAATTAAAGAACGCTCTGGTCTGGAACTGAATGTATTTTAAAAAGGGATGATAAATGTGATGTAATGTAGCTTGTATTTTTACTGCTTTTATGACATTACTGAATGAAGCTGTAAATGAAGCGTCACAGGTAAGTGGTGCAGTAAACAACAGCCATCAGAGGATGCTCTATTCCCCTGGCCCCCACAAAATTGAAATGTGGTGCTAATTACTGATGTTGACTTTCTTTCATTGACTTAACCTATTGACAGCAGAAAATTACACCTTAAATCAGTTAACCACTTATATGGAAAACTTAATGACCCTGACAGCTGAAGCCTAATGACGGCAAAGACAGATGGACAACAGACAGAACAGCAAAACGCTGCACTTCAACGGATAATGGGAAGATATTTAATAGTTTTCCATTTGTGCTTTGGAAAGAAAAGATGACTGAAAAATAGACAGACGGATGTATGGACGGACAGATATACTGGCCGCCATATCCCCCTGCATTATCTGCCAGGGTGATAAAAGAGACTGAGTATAAAACCGTGTGTTAGATTCACTCATGGACCATTACGTTTTGATTTGCTTGTGATGAAAATCTCAAAGCAGAGTTTTCCTTCTTCATTTGTAGGCCTGTCTGTCAGTATGTGTACTGAATTAGAACAAACTGTACAAAAATTGCCAATAAAGCTTATTCATTCTGAAAATGCTGCAAGTCAGCAGGTTACGACATAATGCTAAACTAAACGGAAAATACATGTTTGTTGTAATTTGCATTATGACCATTCAACCGCATGTGACAAAAAGCTGAGGTTCTGCCATTGCGTGGCTGCATGCATTACTAAACATTTTTTGTGAATGTGTGTGTGTGTGTGTGTGTTCTCAGGAGTCCGTTCCCAATTGGAGACAGGGTGACCTTCTGCGGGAAGAAGTGTGTGTGTCAGCAGTGCTCACACTCTCTGAGCAGCGACAAGCCCGTCAAGGTCCACGGCCCTAGCTGTAAGATACAAACACATACACGCAAAAAATACACACTCACTGTTCATACATGCACACGAACACACACACATATCATACTGTACTGGTCCTGTCAACTCCACTGTGGCACACATGAGCATAAAATGGCATAAATGAATATTCCTGATAACTTATCAGGAATAAATGCATTACTTAAGTCATGCATTGTGTTATTTCTGTCTAGTCACTGCACTGATAGTAGCTCCATAACAACAATTGCTTAGTCATACTATGGGGCAATATACTGCAAAATGGAAGCTGTATGAAGTAACATATTTGTCTGATTTTGGAACTTCATTCTTGACCTTTTTGGTTATATTAGCAATATTAGTTATATCACACTGGAACTGCTGAAATGATAACCTTATAAATTTTAGTCTTTATAGCAGAAGGCAGTCGCAGGCAGTGATCAGTCAATAGGTTCTTGTGAGTTCGAGATGAAGATTACCTGTACCCACTCTGTATTATGTTCCATACAGATACCCTTTTGAATTATTTGTTCTCTGACATACAAAAAAAGGACTAAAATACCTGTAGTGTCCACCTGCTGAACACTGCTTAACATAGCCACAATCCCTGCAGCTAAACACGCCCACACACACAAACGCACACACAGAAGGTGGCCTGATGCTCCAGGTAGACTCTTAGCCTGCTTCTGGTCGCTCCATCTGGCAAAAGCAGTGTGACTATCACGACAGGAAGGGGACGAGAAGTGATGAAAAGCTGGCAGTAAAAAGAGGCAAGGACAGAGGATGATAAATGCATAAACACTTAAATCTTGAAGCTGTTCTTATCTTTGGTCTGTGCTTTTTTTTCTCCTCCTCCTCCACCTCCTCCTCCTCTTCCTCCAGACTGTGCAGGCTGTGGTGAGGAGATCAAACAAGGCCAGTCTCTCCTGGCGCTGGAGAGGCAGTGGCACGTCAGTTGTTTTAAATGCCGAACCTGTGGCTGTGCGCTCACCGGCGAGTACATCAGCAAGTAGGTGTCTCGGTTCAGAACAAAAATTCACAAGAGGAGACGATATGAGATCATGTTAGAGAGAAAAGTTGCAACAGTACGAAAAGGCCTGTCTCAGCTCAATTCATAAGGATAGGGTTGGATATGACTCAACTTCTCAAAGTGCTAGTGGCTGGTTTTAGAACTTAAAGCTGCAGTGTCTGATTGTTTTTTAGCATCATTTGGCATAAAAAAAAATCCATAGTTACATTTCATCCTATTGTAATTTAAGGGCTCTGAACGGACAAGAGACTCCTTGTACTTTCAGACTATAGAAAATCTAACATGTGATGCAGATTGTGTCTAATCACAGATGTTTTCAGACAGATTAGTAGGCTTAACTACGGGATTGACAGCTGTGTTTACTGACTGTTAATAAGACTCCATCTAATTTCACTTGGATGAACAGCATAAAAGGACATGAAGGCACCTATCTGTATATTTAGGCTGAATCCCAATTCACTCCTTGGCCCTACCCCTCCGTTTTGCAAGTTCACATCAATGGGAAGGGGTGTCCCAATTCTCAATGAATCAGAGGGGAAGGGCTAAGGTGGAGGGGACTTTTTTCAGGACCACCCTACAAACTTGGGGGTATGAGAAATCTCCCATAATTCTTTTCGAATCATTGGCAAAATAGAGGTAAATACAACAAAAAAAGTGCAGCAGTGTGATGAAAGAAACACACAAATGTATGGATTTTCTTCATAAACAACTTCATCATTTGATCAACCGTTTAATGCCCTTTCAATGTGTTATAGACTACATTTCTGTGGTTTGATAGCTGCAATAAGATGCTCAAAACCCATGCAACAGAGACGTTGCAGCTGCTGATGACATGGTGAATTACATCAGAAACAATGTTCTCACAACTTTTTATAACGGCATTGATGACAGCTGATGACGTAACAGGTCTTAAAAGGTTGTCTTATTTCATAGGGGACTGTTTGAACCCCTACCCCTTGAAATGGAGTTGCAAGAGACAGGAGTAAGGGGTGAATTGGGACTGGACCTTAGTCTTAGGATTTGGACCAAGAGTAGAGATCTGCAGGAGGAAGATATGTATTGTAATGTTTTTCTCCCTGTTTTGGGTTCTGGCAGCTTTAAGACCCTTTCATAGTGAAGTCAGCTGGTGAAGTCTGTTAAAAACTACCAGCTGGTTGAAAAAGCAGAAGAAAAATAGAGGTCATCTTGTCAGTTTGTTTGAGGAACAGCTGTGTCAACATCTACACATGAAAATATCTAAAAATGACCAGGTCCATGTTATATGACCTTGCATTGTATCGAATGTTTCTGACTATTCAAGAGACATCTGTAATTTTATTCATTTCATTTAGTCACCAGTTCTAACTTATTTGTAACCTTAATATGTATTTTAACTCACAGATATTGCAGTAGCATTAAGTGACATATTGTGAATGTATGTTTTGGATTCAACGCATGATTTTTGTACGAGTCACGTCAGATCATGATCCATGATCTGTCATCTACCATTACATCTGTTATTATTGATTTTTTTGAAAGCCCACAAAGGGCAATAATTACATACTCGCTTTTAAAACTCATGATACCTCCCAGTTCTAAACTTTCTTGAATGTTTTTTGTTGGTTTTTTTTTAGTTTTCACTGTTCTGTCAATACCAGAAATGCAGCGAGTAGCTCACTACCCCCATTCATATTTTAAGACTCGAGAAATTCTAACCAGCCAGAAAAAAGTGGCAAGCTCGCTATTAGAATCAAGTAAAGAGAGTCACCATTGAAGAACTGTCTTATCTTAAAAACTGGCAGGTTTTCAGAGCATCGCTGAGTAGTCCTTTGCAAGTAGTTGCAACTTTCAGTTTGTCTCATTCGGAGTCTTTGGTCTGAACAGGGCTGTGTGTGTAAATCTGCAGACAGTATGTTTGAGTGAGTGTACAAGAAGGTTTTCATTCATTATTCAGGAAAGCACTGACTTTGTGACTTGTGCGTAGGCTGTGAAATGAAAAGACACAAAGCAGTGAATCACTTGAGTTAGAACAGAAAAAAGAATGAAAACAAAATGAAAGTAGGCACAGTTTTCTTTATTTGGAGTACAACAAACAGCAGTTATTCAGCTAATATTCTAGTGAACTGTTGAACATTTGTGGTATTTAAAATAGGTAACTAAGACAGTAAGACAATAAAAGAAGCATTGTTTTCACACTGTTTCGCACATGTTGATTGATGTACGTTCATTGTGTTGCATTATAATTAATAGTGTGTGTGTTGCTTAACAACAAGAGGTAAATTTAGACTGAAATGGTTGTTTGTGTGTTTGCCAGGGATGGGATACCGTACTGTGAGACTGACTACCACACTCAGTTTGGCATCAGGTGTGAGGGCTGTAGCAGGTACATCAGCGGCCGAGTGCTCGAGGTGAGTGCATTTGTCCACATAAATCCTGGTAAATGTGTGTGTGTGTGTGTGTGTGTGTG
>JAPTMW010000007.1:24758102-24768542 GCA_029822955.1 Ostorhinchus angustatus
ATGTTGTCTGAAAAAAAACCCAACTTATTTTAAGAAACCTGCTAGTGAGTATGAAATGAGCATGTAGTGCATAATGGACAGAGCACATGAAGAAATCTGATTTTGCTGCATCAGTGTCCACTTCCTTCAGTATGAATGTAATAATGTGATAATGACGACCCGTGGCCAACATTTGCTTAGTAAATAGCTCCATTTACTAAAGCTGCATAAGTGGAACTGGCTGCTTCTAACTGAGGTCTCTCTGGACCCCAAACACTGGTATTTCAACAAACCACTAATTAAAACAGAAAACAATGATATGAAGTGACAAAGTCCTGAAAATTTGTTTATATTGGACAGAAATTACACATGTAGAGACTGCAGATATTATAGCCAGTTGCAGCTTTTCTTCTGCTATTTATCTCTGGCCTCCCTCACAACCATGAAGTCTCTTTTAGAATATATATAGATTTCGTATCTGTGGTAAGACACTATTTTCTGCCAAACTTCTCAAACATTCGAAACTGCGGCTTGTGTTTTTTAGTGGGCAGTGTTCTGCTGTGAGGTTGTGATGTAACATGTATCAAAAAGCAAGTGTAAAACAACCAAATCAGACGACACGAGGTGATTAGATTCAATTGTTTTGCTTGTTTCCAGGGAGTCGCCACTTTTAGTTCAAATCTATTAAGTCTTAAACACACAGAGCTAATGACAGATTAAAGAGTGTGGGTGTTGAACACTTTCTGAATCATTATTAGTTGTTTTTTTTTTGCACAACTAAAAATTTGATTGTCACTTATTTAGTCATTATATTGAATGTTATAATATAAGCTTAAGAGCTTCTGTAGAAACATGGTGAACACACCCGGGACCTGCTCCCTTGTTAATTGCGAACAGCTCATTCAAAGGTAAAACACAATGATTCTTATTCTGATGTAATTATACACTAATGAAAACACAGCTACTAATAGATTGCTCTAAACCTTACACCCTGAAAGGTTATGAAAGTTAATAATCTACACACACAGGATAAATTAGCTTCAGCTCAGCAGCCAAAATCAGCTGTTTTACTTAGTACTAGTAATTAAATATACTTTGTTACAAGCCTTACCTTTGAGTGGTTTCGGTATGAAGTGTGCGGCGGCCTTGTTCTTCTTCACATGGTTCCCCTTCATGATCGCTCCCTCCTTGTTGAGTCCCAGGTACCAGGCCCGGCCCGAGGCCTGCTGCCGGTACAGCATGGACGAGTAGGTGACGTAGTAGTTCTCAAACACAGATTCCTTGAACTTACACTCCGGAGTGAAATGTTCCTGAAGCCCAAATGTGGCAGAGAGTGCAACAGATGATAGAAAAAAGAAGACAAGAAGCTGATTAAATAGAAATAGAGAGTAAGAGGGGGCAGCAGCTGGAGAGATGAAGTTTGTAATAGCAACTCCATTAAGGAGAGTTCAATCATTCCTCCATATCGCCATCAGTGTATTCATCCATCAGCTGGTACGCTCTTTGAGTCATTATCTCGGCCAGGCTCGAGTCTCAAAGAACAAACTGCACCAACTTAGGACAGCTGACATTTGCATTTCCTTATTCCTGTGTCTCCATAGCAACCGGCTACTCCCTTGAATACCAACCAGCCCACTGAGAGAAAGATGGTGACCAGGTTGCCGGGGGAAACACGAGGAAATAGACAGAATGATCGCTCCCTCTGTCATCCAGTAATCTAATATGATTTTGAAGGCATGAGATGTGTGTGTGTGATCATCACATTTAAAGACAGAGCTGCTGACTTACTGCACAGAAACAATAATATGTTGAAAGTGTTTAGCTCTGGAAGCATTTTGTGTGTTTGTATTGTGGATGCAATATGAGGTGGAAAGATGAATATCAGTGTTATGACCATACTGAACACTCCAAAGCGTCCAGGACTGGACGTGATGGGCCTGATATTGTTGCGGCATACGTGCTTGCAGAGGCGTAGCTGTGTGGTTGTTATTACACCTAGGTTTGTACCGCTTTTCTATTTCCTCTTTGTTAGGTTTCATCTTCTACTCTTATGTCCGTGTTTAGATTGTGGGAAGTGTGCCTTATTTTTGTTGATTTTTTTTTTTTTTTTTGTTATTGCATCTACACCACCCACCTTCACTGCTCAAGAGCTAAAGTGAGGCACTTAATGCAGTGCAGTGCAGCCAACACTGCTTTCTGACCTGTCTGAGAAAATTTATGCACAGTGGGTATGCAAGTGTATTTCTGATTGAATAAAGCATGAAAACTAATTTCTTGAGGCTGGTGTAAATGGAATGAATGTAATCTTTCTATCAAAGCACGACTGAAGGGGAATAAACAAAATAAGGCTGCAGGATGAGCTGAAATCAATCCTGACTGAGAAACCACAATATCAGTGGACAGATAAGAAAGGTTCAGACACTAGATTATAACACCCAGTGTCAGCTGACTCACAAGGCAACACCGTAGTTAAAGTATTGATGTGACGATGGAGTGATAATGAAAGACTGGGGACACTGAAAAGGTGCTGTTTCATCACTCAGTTCAACTCAGAGCTCACATCTTGGTCAGTAATGATGAGGGCTAAAGCGACATCTGTGTGCAAGCAGGTGTGAGTGTGTTAACCTACAGAGGTGTAGAGAAAGCCTTCGTTGTTCATGGCCAGGTAGAGTTTAGTCTGGACGCCCTGGATGGCCACCACTCGGAGCCCCACCGGGATCAAGTTGAACACAGCTGCATGCACGCACACACCCCCACAGAAATCCACACGCAGCAAACAGAGAGAAAACAGACAGAAGAATCGTCATTAATATCAAGGTCCGCTATTATGACACCTCCATTTTAACACGCACAAGCTATTTTACAAGGTCAGTCAGGCGCTAAGGCTATTGAATTACACTGATGATTTACCGCCTGGCATTAAGTGTGGGATGAAAGGGTGTGAATTATCAAAAGGCATACAGAAAAGCAGGGTTTGGTAAATATTTGGTAGTTTCTACAAAAGAACCATTAACTGCGAGGTCACAGCTGTTTCTACTATTCTCCAAATTGTTGAGGGATACTATTGTATTATCTTGTATGTGTGTTTATGAAGGTGTTAGGTCTCAGGTTTCATTACTAGAAATCCACATAGCTTGACTGGTATTGAAGGAGCGCGAGCATTTATTGTCACTGCTCTAAAACTGGAGACTATCCAACCTATATTTATTCCCTTTTAACTGTACTCGTCTATTCATGTGCGCATCTTGATTCACTTTCCTTGATGTGGCTGCCTTATGAATTCTATTATTTTCCTTTTGTTTGATAGCCCGCTATTACTGTGAAGCACTTTGTAACATAAAGTGATGCAATAAACAAACATTTACTCAGTTATTTCACCAAATCAAATCAAACAAAACAACATGCCAGTTACTGTTCTCATATGAAAATGTCAAAGTCGGAAGAAATAAGAACACCATAAGTTCACTGCTGCCTTTTTTTCTTTTTAAAGCTCTTATATATTAAATTTAGTCAGAGAAATCCATTTATTTCTCGGCTGACTTGCCATTTCAGAATCTCTACAGTAGTATCAAGGACATTCTCAGTCTTGTTGACACACATGCATTAATTCAGCCAGACTGTTCAGTTTGCCTTTTTATACACATTTTATTATGGGTGAAACATATAACTGTAATTAATTTCAGAGTGTTTTCAAACATATTTTAATGGTGAATTGGAAGATTTGCTTTATACACTCCTTTCAGCGTACTAAAATATGGAACAAGAAACTGATTTCTCTTCATTTTGTTTTGTCTGTTCAATCAGCAAAAAAGTTTTTCTACAGTACAAGCTCTGGAGCTGAGACATAATTATTGCAGGCAGCTTGATGACTCCTGCTTTCGTTTAATTACTGATTTAGTCAACCATGTTCTTTCTAATGACTGTGGTTATGTGGAGACACGGATTACATGGATTAGCCATTCAAATGCAACTCATGGATGACTGGCTTCATGTGGGCAGTCGTTTACATGATGTACACATCATATAATCGTCTAATTAAAGAACACACTTTCATCGTCACCATCTCACTCTCACTTTCTGCACAACAGTTGGTGGCCTGAGAAGTAGCAGAGATTAATGTGCGATGCTGGCGACACCAACTGTGCGCGAGAAAGAGAGTGATTGCCGTCTGAAGCACAACAACATAACTGAATTAGCTATATCAATCACATGTCGTCGAGTGTGTGTGAAAGAGAGGGAGAAAGTGATAGAGCGAGGCAAAATTAACTAGCATCCACTACCACTGGTTTGTTTAATCATTTTCTGGGACTTGAAGTCTGTACTGTTTATTCTGCAGAGATGGAGTCTTGTTTCCTGGAGTACACCCTGACATTTAGAGGAAAAACATGCACCAGATTTCTGACTAAATGAACAGTTGACATGTTGTTTAGTGACCAAGCCGAGTTCCCTGTTGGACCGAATTTCACAAGCGAAACTTGTGTTGAAATGAGATTCAGACTGATTTAAGTGGGTACAGAGGAATTAAATTCAATCAGCCCTGGCTCAACACTGAACAGTCAATATGTTACAATGATCCACTTTTTCTGAAAGTCATACACAGAAGGGCTGGAATATGGGAAAAGAATTCATGATGACACATAAAAGGGCTTTTATTTTCTAAACTACAGTAATGTACTGCACGTTAACATATAGTGTAAGCATTAAAAATGTACATCACGACATTAAAATCATACTTCTTCCAATCTCGACTCAAAGATTGTTTTCCTTTACAATGAAAACTAATGGAGAAACTGTGGATATACTGTAAACAAATAGGTCTTTCCATTTGTGTCTAACTTATGTTCTCAAAAGTGTAGAGTAAAAGTGGATATGTGTATGTAAAATTTAAATGGCCAACATTCCTCTGTACACAGGAAGGATTACTGAGCATTTTTTCCAGACTCAAAAGTATTTTAATCAAAAAGAGTAAATTTGACTCTATACTGAGTTTGGAGTGCTCGACCCAAAAAGTAACTTTTACTCTTTAGAGAGGGGCCAAATGTTATCTGAGTAAAATTGTCTTCAATTTGAGTAAATTCAGACAAATTATATGCACAGAGGCATGAACCACGCGTACCGTAGGTGCTGTCTTCATCCTTGGTTCCATCGATGGTGCCATCAGGCTGCATTTGCAGCTGGAAGCCCTGGCGACTGGAAAGCCTGGTCACAATGCCCTTTAACTGGGGCTCTGAGAGGAAAAGAGAGCACAGGAAGGGAGACACTTTAACTGCATTCATTCATTTAGTGATCACATGTATCATCAAATCCAGTCTCCAGGAAGCCAGAAGTGTCAGAGGAAGAGGAGCTGTATATATTTCCAGCCACTGAGCCTATATTCTCAATCAGTGAGTCTATGCAGTATTAATCAGTGACCTCCTGCACATTACTGAAAAGGTGAAGAGAGAAAAGCTCCAGTTCTGTTTACAGGAGGATCCTGGTTTCTGGGTGTCCATCTTTTAGGACTGATACATGCTGCTACATACTTTACTGTGGGACGATACAAAGTTATTTACATGTGATGATTGTGGTGTCATGCAACAGGATTAATTCCAAACACACACGGAACACCATCCAGAGGGTGAAGTGATGAAGGGAAGGACCAGGCTTAGTGATGAGAGAAAATGGTGTTGACTGGTGGTGATGAGGATGAGGATGAGGATGATGATGGTGGTAAATGGTAAAGATGGTTAAGTGGTGGTGCAGCCCTCGGCTTCATCTCCCCCACCCTCAGACCTGGTGGTCGCCTTCTCTTCCGTTTCTTCCTCGACCCAAACAATTTGACACGCGAGAACACGTTCAGTTTGCTCGGCTTGTCGTTTGCGCCTTTGCTGTTGCTCGGGCTGCCGCTGCCACGGCACGCGTTCGCCTTCTCCCGCTCCCTCGCCTGACGCTTCTGCCGGATGAGGGAGCTGGCGATAGCCGCTGCCCGGGACATGTTCCCACGGTGGAGTGAAACAAGGCTGTGCGTCCCGGTTGAAGGAGGGGTTCGCGGCGGGTAAGGCGGTGGGACTGTGGGGGGTGCAGGGAGGGGGTCTACACCACCCACGGCTCAGTTCGCATCACACAACCGGCCGCTGCAATCTGACAGATCTCCATGATTTAGAAAAGCGTCCAGAATCATCCTCCATCGGTGCGTCCGGGCGCCTCATGGAAGTCGTTAAACAGATCCAATAATGTGTCAGTTAGTGAGCCTGAACGGAGCTGCCTCACATCCCCGAAGGGCTCTGAGTGGCAAAAAGCGATCTGATCCCCCCCCTCAGGTGATGCTTTAGTTGTCCCAAGAGAGCGTGGAATAAGGAGAAGGGATGCGTAATAATCCAGTCCAGGTCCGAGTGGCGAATCAACAGCTTATAAACTGGTGCGAACGACACCGGGGGTTATTGTTGCTGATGACTGCAGCTGCTGATGCTGATGCTGCTGCTGCTCTGCACCGCTCCCCCGGTGATGCTCCGCTCCTCGATGCTGTCCGTGAGAGAAATGCAGCAACCGGAATGTTTGTCAATGAAACGGCTCGGGGCTGATTCGGTGAGAACGGGATCATGATGCAGCCGCGCCGCCGTTCATAAAACTGCTGCAGCCCTGCCCGACCCGAGGAGGAAGAAGAAGGGAAAGAAGAAGAAGAGGAAGAAGAAGAAGAAGAGGAGCGAGGGGGTGGAAGGGGAGGGGGGAGGAGGAGGAGGAGGAGGAAGGTGTGTTGTGTGTACGTGTTGTGTGACAGTCAGTGGGGAGGGGGCTCGGATGATGAGGTCTTAGGGTCTGATGGGGGGGCCCTGGCAGCTCCTTCTCATAGGGCACCTGTAGCCCTGGACCCCACGTGGCATGATATTTACATGTTATGCTGAATACTGATGGGGGATAAGGGGGTGGGGAGGTGTTGATGATGGGGGACGGATGAAATGCAGAAGGAGGAGAGAAGAAAATAAACAATGAATTGAGAGAGAGAGAGAGAGAGAGAGAGAAGATGGACAGGTGAATGAATTAGAAGAAGAATGGAAAAGGGGGCGGATAAGAGAAAATGAGATATTGAGTGTGTGTGTGTGTAGTGTGTGTGCATGTGTGTGAGTATTTATGACATTACAGGGGCATAAATCTGCTTCCACAGTCACTCGTGGGGTATTGGCTCCTTTGTGGGGATAAAATTCACATCCCCATTACATGGATCAATGAATCTGAAGGCTATGACTTTAAAGGTTAAGTTTAGGTTGATGTTAGGACGAGCCTCTGTGAAATGAACATGAGTCAAAGTAATGTCACCTAAACACGTGAAAACCTGACACAGACAGAATGTGGGGGAGCTTATGGAGAATCCACAACCTAAAAATGAAGTGGAGGAGAAGATCATGATGAATGGAGGCGAGTCAGAAGAAATGAGGTGAAGTAAATGAGAGATGGATTAAAAAGGGAAGGAAAAGGAGAGACTGAGAGAAAGGTTATATATGTTAAGGTATGAGTTGAATAAAAAAAAAAAAAAGGGGGGGGTACTTTTAGGTGATGGAGAGAAAGCAAAACCTCTGGAGTGTTAGAGAGAGGATAAAGAGAGGGAGGGTGAAAGGAGGGGCTCCCATCTTATTTTGGTGCAGAGGTTCACCACTGCTGAAAGCCTGCAGTGTGCAGAAAGAAGGTGAAAATGGAGACAGCTCTTCAGTCTGGATGAGCTGTGTCGTTTTCTAGATGTTACCTTTGCATTAGCGCCGGCAGAGGCACTCAAATGCACACATACACAGCAGACCGGCATTTCATGCATGTCTTTTGGCCACAGGCATCCCCCACAGGAGAGCAGATGCACAGCTGTCAGTGAGAGATACAGCTGGAACGGCGCATGGCAACTGTATCTCCAACTCGTACTCTATAGAGGAAGAAGAGGATTTGGACAAAGAGCCGTCTGACTCACGGCCGGGGTCGACCTGTGGCACCTGGCGCCAAGCAGCAGGCAGAGCCAATGCATGCCGTTCTCCAGTGGAAGGGGGAGTGAAAATCGATGGCTGGAGAGCGAGAGGATGTGGTGAGCAGTAAAGTACATGACTGGAGAGCAGGGGAATGTTATGAAACTAAGTCACTGGATGGAGGTGAAAGTGAAGGACTGGTCTAAATGTGGATAGAGAAGGTCAGGACCTGGTCAGTGATGTGGAGCCTTTGACCCGTCATGGACCGCCGATGGAGTTACGACGGCCTGATTAGGTAAGACTCTTACATGTAAAGGCAGTTATATATGTAGTGTTAATGTGCGCTTAAAGCCAAACGCTGTACATTTCACAAGACAGCTGACACATCAGTCATGTCGGTAATCAATCATTAAAAAAAAAAAAAAAAATCTAAGACTAGATTAATTTGAAAGCAATTCTGCACAACTGATGTAATGGACTGACCGAAAAGGACTGTAGGTTCAGTCCCTCATCTTTCATTCATGATATCTGTGCTTTTAAATCCATCCCATATGCCTTAAAAGCAAAGCCACATGCAGAGCCAACAGAATGCAATGCAACAATACAAGGGGCTGTAAATCAAATAGGATGACTCTGGACGGAGTAACATAAAATAAATCATGTGGAGTTCCTGTACCTGTTTGCCTTAAATCAACACAGAAACAGATTTAGATGTTACAGAAATCAATACCTGAGCCAATAGGACAGACCACGCAGCCAATCAAGCAGGAAAGCCACAAAAATGAAAAAGGGATACCCTGTACAGGATTGGTTTGCTATAATAATAATAATAATAATCAAAATGATATTGATGACACTTTGATGTGACAGACTGTTGCTTTGATAAATCACAAGTGGCTGATTTACAAGGACATACTGTAGGTTCAAGCCGTTATTCTGTTTAAAGTAAAGTTAAGCAAGTAATTATCAATATGATTAGGTTGGGGCTCAGTGGCGTCGTCTACAGGCAGATTCAAGTTAGTGAGTGGGGAGTTCAACGTGACACAGGGAGAAAAATGAGTAGAGTTACAGCAAATATCCAGACAGACAGAGCCCAGATGTGTGAGGCACTCAGTCTACCTGTGAATAGCAGTAAAGAGCATCATCAACTCTGCACAATACAAAGCCATCAGCAGAAAGCGAAGGAATCACAACTCAATTCAAGCCTCTGTCAGACTGAATGAAGCCTACACAGAAAGAAGTCAAAGTCAAATGAATACAGAAACAGTGTTTGGTCCTTGTGTTAGTGTTGGATTTGTAACCAGCTCCCTTATTCTGACTGAAAGAATAGACTAAGTACATTTTCTCTTATTATCAAACCAAGACACAAAAGAAACAAAGTACCCCCCAAAATAGCATCTGTATTAAGAACTTTAATAAAAAAAAAAAAAACTCCAATTGAAAGCTGCACTTTGAATAAAATGTGGGTCATCTGAGGTCAAATTAAATTGTTTTGGAAGAAGATGAAGTTTTTGTCGGGGTCTTTCTTGGATGATGTAAGAAACCGTCCTGCAGGCCGACATGGATTTAGACACTAAAGGGATTAGACTGAGAGCAAAGCGCCGACGCTTTTGATTCAAGGTCCCCATGGGCGTTGGTGTTCACTCATGTTAAGCCAATAAAGCAACTCATCCATCCCTTCCAAAGAGAGGCCAAAACATTCAGTTTTAATTGCTTGGGTTTTTTAAGTAGATGTTGGGTCATTGAGTCCACTGGGTACCGTGATCCATTTGGAAACCTGCCCTTTGTGTGTGAAGGACAGAGGTCTTCATTTCAGACATTTCTAAAAGCCTCTATTTTACACAGCAGAAGCACAGATGCTACGGATTACAAGATAAGACCTTGGAAACTTTTTGCAACTGGGTGAAATAAATAAGAAAACACTTCTCAAATAGAAGTGTTTGTTGGAGTCCAGAAGCGCAGGAAGGGTGCGTCTGGTGTTTTTCAGCACCAGGGACAGCGCTTAAAGTTGTTAAAAGTCACGTTTTACTGAGTTTTTAACAAAACAAGTCAAAATAACACAACTTTACTTGTACTTGTGCAGTTTTCCAAAGTGTGCTTCTAACTTCTTGTAATAAAAAAGTCCATCTTTGCTCTCTCTAATATTATTATTGATATTACTATACCCAACAGACCGATTCTGTCATCTTGCTTTAAAATCTGGTAAATATGACCATCCAAATCTGTCCATTTCAGATCATTTCTCCTACCTGAGGTCGATCGGCGGAGAGGGAAAGTCATGTTGTGCCTGAGGAGCTCCGGAGCCTTGTGTTCATGGCTTTTCGCTCTTCCTGTTGTGTTCACCTCCGTGAAAACAGGAGGAATTACCGAAGTTCAAACCAGAGAATTCTCCACGGCATTGGATCCATTAAGGCAGCGCACATGGCGTTGGCGAGAGATCATTACAGAACATTAGAGGCCATTAAGCCGTTGGAACCGGTCATTAATGATTCATCTCGAGGCCCCGCTGATCTGGCACAATAAGAGAGGGAGGCAGCCA
>JAPTMW010000007.1:24991245-25006367 GCA_029822955.1 Ostorhinchus angustatus
TTTAATGCCTGGTACAACTAAAGGTACATTTGTTTGGACAAATATAATGATAACAACAAAAATAGGTCATAAGAGTTACATTTAAGAGCTGAGGTTTAGTAAGGTTTGTACTGACAAAAACAGTGCTTTTTGGCATTCCATGTTTTCTTTTGTCTGTTTTAGTCACATGATAGACAGGGGTTAGTACTTGATTGCATAACTATTGTTTTTGATGACTTCTGATGGTCTAAAAATTTGTTCCGCGACTGTAAATGCACGGTCTTAAAAGACACGTAAAAAACTGAACTAAATGGCAAGAAGCAGCACAATTACAAACATCTGACATATGTTGAATGAAACCTGTTATAAAAACCAGAAAATGAATGCTATGAACTCATATTGTCAGAACAAAAGGATTAAAAACATGTTTCGTGCAGTGGAGGTCACACTAAATTCAACCACTTTGGTTTATAGAAGCTGTTTTTTCTTTTGTTTTTCCTGCCGTATATATATCGAAAATAGATTTTTAATACAGAGACCGAAAAATGCATATGTGTGGCCATTACAACTTTACTAAACCAACAGAATATTGGACTAGGTTTTCCACACAGTATTGTATAATACTTTGTGTGGGATTTCCTGCAGATCCAGAATGAGCAAGGAACCTCAACATTTCCCTCATGTGCATTAACACGTGCACATGCAGTGATGCCAGGTGAGTGCACGCAAAGTCATGTGGGTCTGGGATTACAAGATACTCCACTCTGCCATCAGCCCAGCTTTGAAAATAATTATCTTTTGTGGTATGAAGTAATCATGTCAACATGTAACTGATGGGACCTGACCGTTTCCAGTATTATCTATATTTGTGCACTGGCTCCAAATTAAGATTAATATAGTTTTGTTATACTGAAGCTGATAAAGTGACACTGATGTGGTTTTACCTGAGCTGTAAGGCCTGTCTGTTGTCTCTCTAGGTCCACCTCCTTTAGTTTGTCATCTCTCATCGATAAGCTGTGCTGACAAGAAGCTACAGACGTCTCTGCGGGATGAATGCAATCAGGTATCAATTAGATCATGCTTGATTTATGCAACGAGACACATATAGATTCAGCCTTGTTTATATCTGCTTTGTGTATGAACATCACAGGTATTTATCAATGGTTTCATGTGGTTTAATCTCACTGGAGTGGATTTTTTTTAAGTAAGAAAAAGTAGATGTATTTCTTCACCTTTTTGGGGGAATTTCTTTAGATGAGATGAGTCCTTTTTGTCAACAGATGACACCCAGCCCATGTGATTGGTGTTGTTTTCTGGAAAAAGAGCAGAAAGACAAACAAATGACAAGATCTTATTAACATATTATATCCTGTCATGAGCCATTTACAACAGACTTTGGAACTTTAGTCGAGTGACTGCCTTTAGTACTAACCTAATGATTTATTGTCCGAGGTTGATGCGAGTAAACATGACCTGTGAGATAAAATGGACAAATATTTTACATTTCTAATGGGGGGGAGGTTGATTTTAATGATATTCTCACCTAAAAAAAAATCACAAACCGTCTGTTATTTCGTTGTACTCTTGTTGTATTTGGAGATCGGCGCTTGGGGGAAGAAAAAAAAGAACAGAAAGAAAAAAATTGGTGTTACTAATAGAAGAAATTGTTCATAGAGCATGATTAGGTGTCAGGATTTTACATAAACTTACAGAATTGATGGATGGATCGGAGCCACCCC
This sequence comes from Ostorhinchus angustatus, assembly GCA_029822955.1. Lineage (NCBI taxonomy): Eukaryota > Metazoa > Chordata > Actinopteri > Kurtiformes > Apogonidae > Ostorhinchus > Ostorhinchus angustatus. The sequence goes on from JAPTMW010000007.1 coordinate 24,992,964, forward strand.
ACTCTGGTGTACGCCTCAGCAGGGCCGGACTGCACTGATACTTGGGTAGGACTTCCCTAAGCGTTTGGCCGTAGGCTGGTTCATACATACTCTCTGTGGAACCCTCCTGAACATAAGGAGCATCAGTGGGTTAAGAGCACTGATTCACTGCTTCTAATTGCAGTATATCCTTCTGTTAAAGGCTCATCATGGAGGAATTATCTAGAATCGATCATCGGTGTCTGACTATGCAATACAAAAATCAATGAAAGGCCCTGCATCAAGCGAAGGTGTCGTCTAGTCTAATGGACTAGTGTTCTCACCCGTGTAAATATTCTGCATGTACGTGGCACATAGATCAGTCAAATACACAGCGTATAATCCTAATCATTCACATTGCAATGCTCTTTTTTGCTTAAATATCTCAGTTCAGAGGCAGATCAATGGCTACAATGAATGGAACATATGATTTTAAAAATGAGCTGTTGAATTTTCATGTAAATCTATGGAATGCATATATTAGTGATGTGTTTACCACAATAGACCATGCTTGTTTATGGGAAAAGCAGGGTGGGATTGATGGTAAGAAGCCCAATCATCTCAACCTTAAGACCCTGACACAGATAACATAAGCTGCTAAATCCTGAAAACACTGTATGTAAGATGTCTGCAATATTTCTGTTATTATTTCACTGTGCACCCCCCCTTTTCTCACTTAAGGAGATGTTTCTTCCTTTCTTCATTTGCTTTTACATTTTATTCAATTTCCTTTTCCATACATTTATGATCATTATGAAAAAAACCCTCTTTAATAATTGAATGGGTTAGATAACTTACTTCAGTCTATTCTGGTTTCTTCAGCTCAGTACATCTGATGGCTTTGTGTAAATACAATTATGACATTGGGATGGTGTCACTATATTTAGGATCTACCTGAGAGTTAAGCCCCATTTCTGGCACTGAATGAAACTGTGATTACAGTATTAACAACTGTAACTATGAATGAACCACTTCAGCATAAACATCCATAAAATAAAGGGTTTGTGAATATAACACAAGCCTCATTATTGCACAGATACAGTAGCAGGTTGTAGTGTAATAACCGCAACATTTTAATTAAATTGGCACTTATGCAGCTTAATTGCCTTTACATTATTAAAGCTTATGCATCTGCAGGCAGCTCAACAAAGAAAGTTATCAGAACACAACTGAATTCTGATTAATTACAATAACAGAAATATATTACATTTACATCTGCATGTATCTGGCACAACACAGAAAATACAAGCACAACAGAAGACGACATCTAAGAAACTTAATTAATCTTCGAGAGAGGGGAAAGTTGTTTTGTGTCGCTCCCTAGAGAGACCATTTCAGATCATTGTCAACAACAATAACATCACCAGACACCCCCACAGCATCGCACTGAGTTTCCTTCGCTTACCAGCTCCACTGAAGCAGCGGGGATTGAACAAGTCCTCCTAGCAGAAATAAAATGTGTAAGAGTTTCAATGATGGATCTTACCAGTGTAAAGCAGAACAGGTTCATGTTTGACAATCCGTGTGAAAGACAAAAGAGACAAGTGGAGACAAGCGGCACGCCGTGGCCTCTGGGACGCACAAAACACACACTTTCACATGCCACCCACCCGCTACAACACACTATCACACACACCCATGTGATGTAAAACCTCACGCAGCCCCCATGCTGTCTGCCCACAGTCCCATAGCCTAATCCTAGGTTAAAATCCCTCCCGTAATCCAATAGAAAGAGCGAACCATCGCTGGCCTCTGAAAGAGACAGGCTGCCCCAACAACAAGACAATAAACAACACAGGAGGGCTTTGTTTGGCATGTGTCTGAAATGATTACGATAATGACCTGATAGAGATTAAGTCATCAGTAAGTGAGGTCAAACATCCACTGCCTGAGTTAAGAAAAGACTCATTTAGAACTTGTAATGTCAAAATGTGCCTCATATGCATCTACATGTGCACCCCAAGCTCACATATAATATTTTAAAAAGTATTTTAAAATGCATGCAAGGGATTTGACGGGTGCATTATGAACACATACGTAAGAAATAAAGATTCTAAACTGAGACATCAGATAAAAAGAGCACCACACCAGTTTTGCCTGCAGCACTATAGTAGACACATTCTGTCTTTAACCATGAGATGATACTTGAAAGAATATCTATGTTTTCCTCAGTCAAATCCCATAAATCTATAAACCCACACCTTTTATTACAGTCATTTCTTTAATCTATTCTGAGGATAAACACCAGTTTATATTCTTAACTCTTCTGGTTCCTCTTCTTGTTCACTCCAGGCAGTAAGTCCAGTCAGGAGGTTTCTGAAAATAACATTATTATGATTATTAGTGCTGTCAGGCTCAATGTTAATCTTCTGTCAAAGCCCTGCGCTACTCGTTCTTCTGCCCTGCTATCTTTTTGTCTTTCATCCACAGATAGAGAAGACCTTTCATCTGGTTATGATCAGGGCTCTGCTGCAGAATTAGGTCAGAGAATTAGGACAAAATATCTCAGCTAAAAAGAAAGAAAAAATATGCTACTTATATTTCACAGTGTCGCAAAAAGTGCTGTGATGTTTTTTATTATCTGTGTTAGGATTATCTTTAGAATTTGTGTCAAATTAGCCTATAATTATTTAATGAAATATTCAACATGCTTAAAAGACATTTTTATAGTAAATCAGGCTGAAAATGTAGTTTTGATTCAACATACTGGTGATGGAACAGACCCAATGGATGTTTACTACCATGTATGTTTTAAATTGCATCTTTCTTAATCCAGGTTTGTTTCTCTCTTTTAATTCTCACTCATACTTGGAAGCTGCCAACTACATAAACAGACTGATATACTGGCCACAGAGTAGCTGAGGATTAAGTGCCTTGCTCAAGAGCATTTCATTGTAATGAGTGTTTCTTTAACCTTTGGGTTATCTTTAACTGCAGGCCTGTGGCGGCTCATCTGGCCTCAGCGCAGCAGCACATTTAAAATGTTATGGCTGTATATTAAATACCGTATATTATAGCTGCTGCAGGTGAATTCTGTGGAAACGTCATGCTCCTGCAGAAGAGCACCTGAAGCCTCCTGAGTTTCATGATCCAACATGATCAAGGCAGACATGAGCTTTTGGTCCTGGTCACCTTTGGGCTTTGTTCCAGCTGAAGTCTGTTCACTGCCCTCTGCTGGAACTGCACAGCAATAAACAGACAGCCACAGACGCAGTAGGCCTTACTTTAATCCTTGAATGTTCCAACCTAATAATCACAACAACAAAAATAGTATCAGCTCTTTGTTTCCAGATGAGGCCAAAGCAATGATATGGAAGATTATCATGAGCTGTTACCAAAGCCTGTAGCTCATGGATGTCCAGTATGAGGCTGCAAATTAACATTAGAGCCAATTAAGATAATACTCCTCCACAGATGGAACAAAGCAGAAAGAACAACAAGCTTAACATATATCTAATTGAAGTAACCCTCTGTAAGACTGTAAATGAACTTTTTCCACATCATTAGCTACTCACCTGTTAAAGGTTTAGCTTAAGCCCTCACTAGCAGCCAGGTTAGCTTAATGTTGGTTAGTCTGTTGTGGTCTTTTTGATTAATTATTAGATTCATTCTTATTACTATATAACGTTGGTTCTCAGTCATTATTATTATGTTATAATAATCTACCTTGATGTTGGATTGTAACCGCCATAAAACAGAAAAAGATGTTTTCTTTTCTCTGTTGTGGTTTATTGTGAAAACATGGCGGACTCCATAGAGGAAGACTCACTACGCTACAAACACCTGCGGTAATGAAAACAATTATTTGCTTCAAGGTGATAGTAACCTAATGAAAACTTACGAGTATTATATTCGGCTTTTACAGTGTCAAAATGCAGACAATGGGTATTCAACTTTTGGGCTAGTTTATCTCATTTTGACGGAAGAGTAGTTTAGCTTTAGCTAACTAGTACTAGCTAACATGTACACCTGTAAGCTAGCTAATGTCGACAATTTTACAAGTACGACTCATAATATTATCGTATATTCAGCCTTACGTAGCAGTACCAAACAGCTATAATCAATTACAGCAGACTACAATCAAAGCAGCATCTCAAATGCGGAAAAAAATACTTTTTTCATATATATGTATATAGCATTTGAGCATTTAACATAACACTAATTTGGATGATACTGAAACAACGCAGAGGAAGTTGAGCTTTTGCTATTTAGCATTAGCTAATGTGTGCGTCTGTACACAAATGCATTTATTTACACACAACTATTCACCTTTTAATACAGTAGTGTTAGAGGTTATAATGTTATTGTTTATTCAATGTATGTAGCATTAGAAGAGGAAGAAAAAATTAAATGTGTATGAAAATAAATTAAGCAACTAGAAATAATATGCATTAAGCTTAAGGGTGATAATCTATAGGTAATTGAAGTAACTTTCAAAACTCTAAGCCACAAGTGAAGACTTTAAAATGTTTTTTAAAATGGTAGAGAGCTTAAAAGATGCACATGTGAATAAACAATTTACCTATAATTAAAACATTTAGAGAAAATAAAAGTTGTAAAATGTAACAATGTGAAAGCAGGTATGCTACACTGTTCCACTCGTGTATTTTGTAGAAAAGATATAACTATACTAATTTATTCTTATTCTTAGAACTTAGATGTCTAAATGTCATAAAATAGATTTCAAGGCTTCTTTCCACTGAGGGTGTTCTACTTCGCTCCTCTAGATGGCAGTGTCACACCTGCTGATTTCACAATGGCTCTCAGCCCTCACCTGCCCTCAGACCTCAAACCTCCAGTCCTATTGATACCAGATCCTATTATTAGTAATGTTCTGTGTCTGATGAAGGTCAGAGTTGATGTTTTTGAAATGTATCTTAAAAATATAAATCTTTAATATCCAACATGTGTTTATTTAAGTTATTGGACATCCCTCCGCTTTGTAATAACTTACAATATGCAGTGCTGTACATTTGGAGCCTTAGGGGAATTGCTGTCATGGGATCTTATATTACTTGCATAAATTTTAACCACTGCAACAGTTATTCCTGAAAAGTTTAATTAAAATGCATAATTCTTCTTATGACATTCTGAATGTAATATGATCCATCAATTCCCATTATATGCTTCCTTTGTGTGTAATTATAATATTAAATCACAGTTACACCTTTAGCTTTCATCTGATGTTTCAGACCGCTGTAGGCAAAATTTGACCTCCAGTTTTTTGGAGTAACACAGAGTACAATTCAGAAATGTACTATCTACAAGGGGGATGGAGACTACACCTTTGACCCTTTGCCCTACCTCCCATTTACCCAGCATTCCTGCCTCGACCTCTGACCTCAGGACGCACAGAATCGCAGCCCAAGGGCTATGACCTGGTGCCCTCTGCGGTGACCTTTTGAATGTTTGGCGCCCCTCCCCAAGTCAAAAAGTGAAACAGTTTGTCCCCTCGGAATGAATGACCTCTCGTCCCCTTGTCCGGCAAAGGTATGTGAGTAGGTTGACCCCGCTCAACCTTTCATTAGCGCTTCCTTTTATTACAGCGCTTCCTCCCTGCTGCCTCGTCAGCACGTCACAGTGCGGGGGATGGTTGGAGGAAGGAGGGAGGGGAGGCGAGGGGCAGCAAAAAGAGACAGAGAAGAGAGGGGAGAAAGTAAGAAGCAGAGAAGGACAGAGAGTAGTTTAAAGGACAGAATAAGAGACAGATAGAGAGGCACAAAAGGGGAAAGAAGGAGAGATAGGGATATAAAACGAGGGCAGGAGATAGAGCCAAGGAAAGATAGATTGGCAGCATCTGCTGCGTTGACGGAAATGTCACCTTTAAATGGCTTCCCTGTCCTTGATGCCGGACCTCCCTATCTGATCTCTATTCTCCTTGGGAGTTGTAGTTCTGATGACTTATGTAGGACACAAAACAGATCTCTTATAAAATATAGCCCCAGTTCAAGATAAGCTTGCAGCAAACGGAAAAACAATTTCTCATGCCTCCTGTGGCTGTGTGAGTTCTACTGAAATTGACCATTTGAATGTTCGGTCAAAGGTCATTGTGCCATGTATGAATAAGATAATTGGATTTTGTGGCTTGCTGATACGGAGAGCTTACCAGGTGATGCAGCTACTCGCCCCAGTAACTGTAATTCAATTTTTCTCTTGTTTTGCTCTCACATGATATGAAATATATTTTCTTGAACACTGCTACAGTGAGACACCTCTGCTTATCCTGAACACATTTACCTTAGATAAAGGCAACTACCTCACAGAATACACAATATTTTAAATATAGCAGTGAAGATTCGGCTTTTGTGTTCCGGATGTTAAAAAATAGACTCCCCCAAAAAAGGAGAATCGTGAATGTGAAATGTGAGTTTTATATAGATTTCATGCAGCTTAATCCGCCCCGAGGCGAGAACAGCATATCCACATCTGGAAGGTGGCAGATCATGCTAACTGTCATTTGACATGAGATGCTGTTGACATGTGTAAGAGATATATGTGTGTGTGTGGATGTGTGTGGGTGTTTGTGAAGTATAGAAGGGTTGGGGGATCTACAGAATTTTGAGGCTAAGTCAGATCATGCTGACATTGCCTCCATGTGGTGGCTTGCCACAGGGCACAGCGGTGCCACACTTGATGTCGTTTCTATCTTAAATGTCACTCTCAGTAAGCCCATCACCATCTACTGGCTCATGTCCCCGGGGCCACATTCACCCTTCAACCTTACAGTAATGTAGCAAAGAGGAGAGGGCAGCCAGACGGCGTCTCCGGGTCTTGAAGGCTGCTGTTTACTCCTTTTTTACATAATCTATTGTGTCACTGTAACTCACATATACCCTCAAATATATAATGAGCTACCATGGACCTGTGAGAGCTGCACTGTATGGTTTTACGTGGGCAGTTGACGTGTGCTCACCGGTCCCACCGCTGGCCCTATAGTGACCTTTGACCTGACCTGACCAGGGGTCATGAGGTGCCCTTTCATTCCCAGTAGTGTGGTGACAGCCAGGCTAATTACCACACTGTGAGGCTGGGAGAGCCATAAAAGGAGTTATGGCTTCACAATGACAAAGCACTGGAAACGCCGGTGATGCTTTAGTGCACTAGAGCTGTATTGATGAATGAATGAGGGGTAGACAGAAGGGGTAGGCCATAATAATGAAAGAGGTCTACTTTTATTATGTAAAGATGTCAAAAGCCAAGTTAAGTTAAAGGTATTATACTTGACATTTGGCCATTAAACATCTAAAAATGACTAGATTTAATTTGTTCATTTTAGAGCTGCAACAAATAAATAATTTGTTTTCAACTATTGAATTAATCTGCAGCTATTCTGGGGAAAACATCTTCAGTTTTAGGAAACATGTTTTTCACTAACTACTAATCAGTTGATCATGAAAATTATCAGTCAATCAATGTTTTGTTGATTTGCCTTCTTACATTTAGGGCTGGATGAAATAGCCTAAAAAATTGTGGCTGTTGTCAATTTCAAACTAAATTCTCCATGAACTGAAGACAAAACATATAGGTTTTTTAATCAAAAGTAAGTTGTACAGGTCGCACTTAAAATTTTAAGCAAGAAAGGTCTCTAGAGAAAACTCTTAAACATTGATTAATCAAATTGATATTCAACCTAAGTGCATGAAAAATCAATAAATGGATTAGTCAACAGGGTAAGAATAATCACTTTTTTTTTTTTTTACTTGGCTAATTTTTAGTTGAAGTGGGGGTAGGAGGACATTTACGTTTTACTTGATAGAGACTCAGAACTGACATTAATTTTATTTATTTTATTGATTTGTTTGATGGGGACAGTGCACATTAATCAACATTGCTGTAAATGCACCATAGTTGAACAGGTTATTTTTCATCTGTTGTCCCTGGACAGATTTTACAGTGTCATCCTAAACAGAGAAGTAAAAGATTAAAGTTAGAATTATGTATATTTTGTATGACATATCACTATACCACAATCAGATTGAAACTGCAAGATGCTAGTACTGCATAAATTACATAAAATCTGGGGGAAAAAGTGGTTTAAAAAGAGTTTTAAAGAATTAAATGCTTTACTTGTGGTCCACCCACTATTTGGTTGTTTTTTTAAGTATTTTGGTCTGGGTGGAGGGCACATGTCAACAATGTCATGATCGCTAATCAACTAATCAGCACATAATTGGTTTAATTATTTCATTCTGAAAAGTGATTAGTGTTCATCCTTCAAATTCATAACTGTTTTATTGAGTCACATGTCAGTGACTCCATGTTTCCTTTAACGCTCCGTCCATACCAACATAACCAATACACTTCAACAACCAACATTTAAGGTAATACAAGTTTACAAATGAGCTTGTTGTTGCTGCTTCACCTTCATGACAGATTAAAGTCTCGTCCACTATTATCCACAGCCTCCACAGGTTGGACAACAACAACTGTGGTTTGTCTAAACATTTGAACCAGTTTGGAGTTGGTTTTGCCTTGTTGTGTGGACAGAAATATTTGTTAAAACAAAGAATGTTGATAGAATTGTTTGAGGAGGAAATGTCTGTTTAGAAATATATTTCTGGTTACTATGCACAGGGCATAAAAGGAAACACAGCGGTATTCTATCAAACATTACAATGAACTTGCATGACTTTAACACATAACTTTGTCTCCAAACTTCATTTCTGTCCAAGTCTCATCAAATAGATTATGGTTTTGTAGTAGTGGTGAAAACAACAGCTCCCATAATCCCACGCTACTTCCACATTATCATCAAATAGCATCTTTTGTTACTTTTCGATAGTAGACAATGTGTTTAATAACCGAAGAGACCATTGGAAAAGGACAATAGAAGAGGAACTAGGCATGTGCCCATTTCCCAAAGGAAATGGAATCTGTGTGCTCGCCTCTTGCCAGATTTGTGCGATGTGCTATGTGCGATGTAAAAGCAAGAAGTAGTACCAAAGAAGGGCTGTTTATAAATAAAGTACCACATATTTTTGGATGAAAGTCATGTTGTTCTACATTGCATTTCTATGTACACGTTGTTTATTACAAAAAATGTTTGCTATAACAGTGCAACAGCACAACAGGAAAGATGAAAAATAAGGATTAGCTGATCAGACTTTTGACAGTTTTTCAAAACCTGAATTTACAAATTACATAAGATGAACAGCAGAATTTGTTACTTGCATGAGCAATTTTGACAAGGTTAATTTAATGTGTTACATTTCTCCCAAACACACAAAACAAACACAACTCATGGACGGAGGTCGTAAATTTGGAAAGCAACAAAACAAACTGCACAAAAACCATGAAAAGGGGTCAAAGCAATAAAGGGCCCTTTTAGGGGTTCTAAAAGGAGACTGAAAATACAATTTACAGTCACCCACTGAGTGTATCACAAAGATAGGTATAACAAAAAGATGGGTCTTGAACAGTATTTAAAATGTGAGTCAGTGGTCAGGGTGGGGCAAACTGAGGTGGAGGTCTCCCTTTAAAGACTTCAACTGACCAATTAGAGTCAGGTGAGGACAAACACAGTAGGTACAACTGATAACCACTAACGACCTGTGGACGAGATCCAAGCAAGACAGAAAACAACTGGTGTCTGTGTCTGGAACAAATGACACTGAAAAGATGGGAATTCACTAAATCCATATATATAAATAATTAAAGCTGCAAGCAGCATTGGTTCGGACTGTGCGCTCTGGCCTGGTTCCTGCCTCCCATCCATGTTTTTTTAGCAGTTATAAATATATATATATATATATATATATATGTATATGTAGTTATTAATGTTCATTATTCAGAATTTTAATATGGCTTTTATTTTGAAAATACGTTGTGTGTGTGTGTGTGTGTGTGTGTGTGTGTGTGTGAGTGTGTGAGTGAGAGAGAGAGAGAGAGAGAGACAGTTTGAATTAATTGAAATCGTGCAGTTGAGCATTTGGTCATAAAAAGGGGGAAGAAGTTATTATTACTCATTATTTAGCCATTTTAATTAGGCTTTTATTTTGAAAATCCCTACTCTGTGTGTGTTCTGTGTACCTGCGCTCTCATTGGCTAATGTTTAGTGTACCTGCGCTCTCAATGGCTGACATTCTGTGTACCTGTACTCTCATTGGCTGATCTGTTAGTGGTGCCGTTGTGCTCTCACCTGATTGGGCAGGTTGGCCAACAGGTAGAGAACAAAGTCTCCCATTGGATGAGCTGCTGCAGAGACTCTAAGGGGGGTCGTCCCCCACGAACTCCTCTGTCTGCGGTTTGATCATCACCTTATCGATATCTGGGGAAAGGTGTGTGTCAATAACTGATTGATACTCGATGGCCGCCTTGTCGTCCCCGCCCCCCTGACATCCTGGGGTTCTGTCCCTGTCCCCCGGCATCCCCCAGCAGGGGGGTATGATATACGGGGTGGTGTGGTCCATGCCACATGTACCACACAATGGGTATACACAAAAGTGAAACAACACATTACTAATTCCTCTACGTCTCCTGTTGTTGTGAAGCTCATTTACCTTTTCCCTACTTCCTGAAATGACTGAGTCTTTCATTTTAGGGGGCAGGACATTTGTTTATGGGGGTATTGCCATCAACCCCACCCCACCCCCATTAGACATAGGTATAAGTCTAATGCCCAAATGTGTGGTGTGGTGGCTAGGAATTTACCAGCAGAAACACTGATGAAATTTTTACTATGCGGCACATACATAATCTTTGGGCTGGGCCACACATTTGTCATATTACGGAATAATTTTAGGATCAAATGTGTGGGACAGGTAGCCATTTGAAAATGGCCCTATTCATTTTGGCAAATTCAGCGACTTTTCCACAACTTTAATTAAATCCGTGCATTGGAATCTGAGCAATCCAAGCAATAGCACATCTTTCAAAACCAGGCTGCACATTTTTGCACTACTATGTTTGGGTGTATTTCCAATGTTTTGGGACACATTTTTTTTCAAAGTTTTGTGCTACTAATTAGTCCGACTAATAATTAAAAATACGACAACAGTACCTTGTGCTTTGCATTACATACAAGCACATGGTAATTATCAATGGCAATCATATTGTAAACTAGTCTAAATCATATTCACTTTGATTTAAAAAAAAAAAAAAGTCATTTAGACTGCTGAGAAATAGATGGCATCAAAATAGATTTAATTTTGAATAAAAAATATGCAGTTGGCAATCATATAACTCATAGTCCGAGTAAATAACATAAACCACAAATAAATGGAAAGTTTAATGCCGTTTTATTGCACATGAAACTGCCACAGAGTTTAGGTGTCTGTGGAGACTCATTCCTCCCCATGAAGCAGCATTTTCTTATTTAAAATACCAATTTAACACATGTAAATCATTTATTTGTTTTGTGAAGTAGTAGTACTGTTTCACACTGCACAGGCTACTTCTTATGAATGAGACAATGAGATGATGTTTATGTTTCTGCTCTTTAATACAGAACTAAAGATTAAGTGATGAATGTGATGAATTAATTTGTTTTTAGGCCATCCATATTCCTGAGTAATGTCTCTACACAGATGCTTGTTTTGCCGTTATACTTCAATTTGGCGACTGAGCTAATTGTTTCTACACTCACATAAATACTGTGGCAAGCTGCCATTATGAATACATGGGTAATTTATGTCAGGGTGGTTTTCGTTTAATTCTACCCCATTATGTACAGGTGTGACGAATATATTTGCTGTCCAGTATCAGTGTTTCAGTAACACTAAATGAGTGTGGTTTTAGTTAAACGCTTTAATAACTCAAAAAACACTCTGTCACAGTAAAAATGATTTGCTGCCTCTCTCAGCTGTGTGTCTGCTTTATAATTTCCAAAGCCTCCATTATAGAAATGCATGTTTGGCATGAACGCCGCTGTAGGAGGAGTTGAGCGTTTTGTAACACTGCACTTTATGACAGCAGCATATAGTGAATATTGAGCGTTGTCCTAATTGTCTGCACAGACATCCACAGTTCCCGTTACAAAAGCCAATATCCTCCCATAAGCACGCTGACATAAACTGATGGAGTTTATTCTCCACTAAAACTCAGCTGCAAATCAGAAGAGTTTCTTTGTTTTCATTTCATGACTTAAAGCGGTCCTGTGTGCTGCTGCTGCACAACTCAGACGCCACTTTATCAAAGACACAATAATGAAACGCTTCCTTACAACCTCTAAATATAGAATGCAATGAAAGCGGTGTCAAAAAAACAAACAAACGCAAAATAGATAATCCATTTGTGACCCATTTCTGTCCCTGTGTGGGCTCTATTGTTTAGAAAAATAATAATTAAAAAAAAAATTCTCTCCCCAGGCACTTAAATATCTACAAAGCTCTCGTCGCTGACAAAGAGTTCGTCACTGTGGGACCATGAGGAAATTAGGACTCCTGAGCAGGAGGCTTGTACAACAACCAACACCCTCCTTAAAAAAATAAAAGAGCAGAACTGCTGCTTGTTATACCGCTGGTGTGATCCCACTTCTAATTTTGAGATTCCCACCCCTATGTGTGCATCGGAGTGTGTTAGGCTGAGAGCATTAGTGCTGCCCCTATGATCGCACAACGGCAGAGGAAGAAGGACTTTGTCGCCATGTGTGTTTTTAATAGGATAGCAAAATAAACCTGTTTTCTGGTCAGCAATTATCCATTCTTCTGGCTCAATGTAAATTAGGAAAAGCTGCAGAAAAGAGGCTTTGAAGCCATAAGAAGAAGGGAGAACATAGACAGGATCTCAAATTAATGTCTGCTTTATTTTTTATTACTACGACTTTACACTATGGCTTCCCAGTCCCGTCCAGTGGCCCTGGTGTCTGCATCGTAAGTTGTTTTCTACAGAGCCTATGCTGCTGGTTGGGAGGAAATCAAACACCTTTTTCTCATGTCAAACCACAGAACGTCGGACCACCTACCCCCTACCCCACCCCTCCTCCTCCTCGTCTCTGTTTTCTCAACCACAGTGCTGACTGTCAGGAGAACCCAGACAAAACATGGGATCATGACTGCAGCCAAGTGGCGTGAATCGCATGGATTATCATTTCAGCATTTGGCTTCCACAGAGGGAGTTTCAGAAAGGCTTCATCTTTTGTTTGTGTGATGAAGCTGCAGTTAATGACAGAGTAGACGACGTTCAATCACAGACCAATAAGAGCATTGTCCAAACACTAGTGATGACAGGTGAGCTAGACTGGAGCGGTAGTGGAACCAAACTCAATTTTTTTACTCAATTACTGGATTGAAGAGCAAATTTGATGTTCTAGTACTTTACTTTCCTGACAGGTTCAGTTACTTTTATTGTTGTTTCATTATTGCTTATGCATAGATATAAATGATCAACATAATTGGAACTTTAATCTTTTACTTTTGTGCACTGGCCCCATCAAATAAACTAATAAAA
>JAPTMW010000007.1:25016742-25027150 GCA_029822955.1 Ostorhinchus angustatus
GTCTACCTGTTCCATTTGCCCCGCAAGAGGATGATTTCTCTGAGATTTCTTGCCTGGTACTTCCTCGGTAAGTTAAGTCAAAAGGCATATTTCATGCCTATGCAGCTACAATAATTTTTTTTGGTCTTAGAAGTAACTTAAACATAAGCTAATGTTCTAATTGCAGTTAAAACATCTGTTCCTAAGGGATTGTTTTACAATGAGAAGAAAAAAAATGAAGAATATGTTAACTACTCTTTTGTTCAATTGAAAAAGCAGAAATACTATGTAGTCATATAGTATTTCTGCCTTTTTCCTTCATGGTGAAGAAAACAAGATAACAAGATGGGATGAGGACTGCTAAGGAGAAACTTTTAGAGTCAAAGAAAGGGACAAAGTGATAAAAGTCAGAAGCACTGTTATTTTCACCACTGGACACAGCTCTAAATGAAAAGAATGGAGTTTGGCAATGAAGTAACAGTGTTTCTTCTGACTTTGATTATGAAGCTTATGATGGTTTAAAGTTATGTTATTATCTTTGGTTCTGACTAAATTGTGACCGTTTTGACCCAGATTGGATAATTCCAAACCGTACAGAAAACAGAGGTGGTTTGTGTTTTACTGTGGCTGTTTTCTGTCACAGCTAAGCTAAGCTAATAGAGCTACAATGTAAACTATCAGCTGATGGCGTAAGCTAATGTAAGACAGGATGTTATTTGGACTGACTGTCTAAATAATCAGCTGTAAGTTTGTTTGTTTTTTATTTAATGGAGAAAAGTTGATAATGCCATAATACAGATGTGTGCAGCATCAAACAATGACCTTTGTAGTTTATTCAGTGAGTGATACAGTCTGTGGATACATAGTGTTGATTTGTTGGTGGTGGTGTGGAAATTTTTCTCTGCTGCTGGTGAAGAATGAAATAGAGACTTCTCCTGGCTTACAACGTTTTTATCTCTTTGCAAAGAAAGGTCAGGATGCACACGAGTGGTGATAGTGAAGAAAGACCCCGAGCCTTTGGCAAAATCCACTTTTATAGGGTAGATCCCATCTGTCAGGTGACACTTCCAGTCTCTTCAAAGGGCCTTTTGATTGAGTGGTGGGCCCCGGGTTTTACACAGTCAGGAACTAGCACAGTCACCTTTGTTGCTTTGTATTTACATGCAATATGCAATAAGACACCTTTTGGTTCAGTGGTTGGCCCTGGGTTGTAACATACAGTCATCTTTTGTTTCATTTGAAAAGCAGCAGTAGGTGGTGTTGGGGAAGGAGATCAGACAAAGAAGTTAAACTTCCATTACAATTCCCACTTTTTGATTACTAATTAATCACAGAAAACAAAGCAAAATTTAAAAAAAAGAGAATAAAAACGAAAAGAATGAAAATAGAAAAGGAAACAGCCACAACTTAACCATCCAACACAATAATTCACATGGATTTAAAATGCATCATCATTGCAGTTGATTTTGGGGGAAGAGAATATGAAAAGAAGAAAAAGAAAAAAAACAAAACAAAGTAAAGCAAACAAAATATTGTTTACAAGGTGTCATCTCAGTCAGAATCTCAGTCGAGGTGGTGATGAGGTTCAGAACTGTGAAATGAACTTGGCATAATGTGCATGGATGCAGCTTGATCGCCAAATTTTCAGGTAAACATGCAGGTGAATGTTGCGCTTTGTGCTTCTGTCAGGTTTGCAGGTGTAGGCCTGTGTTTGTGTTGTTAAGCGGGATAAGATCAGGATCAAGTGTTGCATGGTGAAATTTGATAGGAAAGGCTGGTTTTGTTAATCCTGCGTGTCTAGTTGGTGGTTGTTGAATTTATGGAGTTTTCCGTGTTGTCCTCCCTTGTGTGGTCTGGGTTGGCAGCTGGTTTCCTCTGTTGGCTCAGGGTCCTTCCTACACTGGCTGGCGTGGACCCGTGTTGCTCTTTCAGCGATCTTCACAGTAGTATGTGTTCGAGGAGGACCTGGAATGGGCCTCTCCACTGTTTGGAGTGCCAATGCTTCCTTCTCAGGTCTTTTATCACCACCCAGTCGCCAGGCTGAAAATCATGGAGTGGTGTGGAAGCTGGTGGTGGAAGAGCTGACTTTACCTGTTGAGAGATTTGAAAGAGAGTGGAAGAAGTTTGGTCAATACTACTACATGTCATGAACTTTTAAAAAATGTTCCCTTAATTTCTTTAGTTGTGTTACACTGAGGGATCCACCTTGAGGAAATTCAAATTTGTCTGATCATATCAATAGACATTCTAAACAAGGAAGACCATGTTTTTTCACCATTATGTCAGGTATGGGTCCCTATGAGGTTATGTGTGCCCTTTTTGTATCCCATTTTTCAACGCACTCGTCACTACAAGGTTTGGTTCTGTTTTACGGCACAAACAAAAATAAAAGCTGCTGTCCCGGACAGTTTTTGTTTTATTATCTTGTCTTTGTAGACTCAAATACCTCACTACGCTTCACTATCTTGCCCGATACAGACTCAAGTACCTCACGATTTTATGCTTCACTGTCTTGTCTGTCAAGACTCAAGTACTTCATGATTTCTTATTTTACGAATTGTAACCCGATGTAGAATTCTATCGAAAGTCAACCATCTCACTTATTATCATTGCTGTTTTTGTTTTTGTTTTTTAATGTCAGGAGCCCTTGAATTAAGATGATAATTAGATCAGAATTTCAACTTCTCATCCAGTTCAGAAAGAAAGTGTTCCTGGTCTGAGTATTCTAGCAGAGTCAACTGATGTCCACAGGTGTTGGCCTTCTCATCTCAGACTCATTGCTGGTTGAGGTAGAGGTGAAATAGGAATTTATTCCGGGGCGTCCCCTCTGATGTCCCCACAGACCATCTGTGGACTCACAAAGTACCCCACCTCTGACACTAAACTGTTGTGGAAATTTTTCTCTGCTGCTGGTGAATAACGAAATAGACACTTCTGCTGGTCAACAAACTTTTTATTTCTTTGCAAAGAAAGGTCAGTTCTGCACAGTGTGGTCATAAGTGGGTTCTAATGCACAGCTTCCTCCAGCTATTGATAACCCTGTTAAGTGATTACTCATCTATTTAATCTATGTATTTTTTCAATACATGCATAAATCAAAAGTGCAATTTATGTTCAAATGTATTTCTTCCAAGGTTCTATATATTTCACTCTGATGCAGAAAATTCACAGTGAAAATTACAATTTAATAAGTGGGTCCCCAAGGAAAAAACACCAAATTATATTACAGATCACTAGATGCACCTCATGCATCCTCAGATTTCAATGTTTCTGTTCATGACTACAACATGATTGAATGTGTCGTCATACATCGCGTGTGTTGGGATTTTTGTCCCTATTGATGTAAAATCCCCTGTTAAACGCTGCCACATCATTCTGAAATGCTGCCACCAATCAGTCTGACTCCTCCTCTGTAGACCTCAACATCCAGGGGGAAACCCATGACAGTATTGAGGATGCACGCACCGCCCTGCAGCTCTACAGGAAGTACCTGGAGCTGAGTCGAGGAGGAGGGACCGATGAAGTGAGGAAGGTCCTGAAGGGGCTGTACGAAAAAGGCCGCCAGTTGGATTGGAAAGTCCCCGAGTCGGATACAGGAGATGGTCAAGGTAGCCCGAAAAGTACGACATAACTTGTAGGCTGATGGAAATGATGATGAGTATTGGTGAGTTTAGACCAGGGGTGTCAAACTCTACGTACAGCCTAATATGGTCTCAAGCGGGCCAGTAAAGTAAAACATAATAATATAGAAATAATGTCAACTCCAAACTTCTGTCTTTGTTTTAGTACAAAAAAGTAAAATTACAGTATGAAAATATTTATGTTTACATTCATTCATTCAATATTTTCTCTGTTTTAGGCATTCTGGTTGTTTATATTTGCTCAGGTTATTTATATTTTGTGTGAATGGGTAATAATATCCCCGAAGTTGAGTTTTGGGGATACGATGGTTTTCCGCCAAACGCCACTGCTGGATATCTTTGGTGTGAACACGATAACTAAGTCAGATTTGGTTGTATTTCTTCTCCCTTGATAACCACCATAGGAGACCCCTAGTGGAAGAACCCTATCGATTTCAGCTTCTCTTTTAGTATTATAAGCCATCCAAATTGGGGGCGCTTTAGTTGAAAACCAGTTTTTTGGACATAAATCAAGCAATAATAGGCTTGAGGTAAAATTTGGTTCATATTGATCGTCTTATAAATGTCCATTTTCTCGTGACCATCCAGAGTTTATATGGTGTCATTTTCATTCACTAAGTGGAGTTTTGGGGGAAAAATTGGTTCTCTGACCATTAGGCCTATTCTGCCACTATCAGGTCGATGTACAGTACAAACAAAAAGTTAAGGATGTTTTATGTTCCACAAAGAATCTTTTGTGGTTTGGGTCCATTTGTAAATAAAATTATGTCTGGTCATTAAAAAATGTTTCAATTCACACAAAAAAGTAAAAAAGTGCTGTGCAAGAATAAATTAAATTTGTGGGCTATTTTTTTCAGTTAGGATAAGAATCCTAACTGAAAAAAATTTAAATTAAAATATTAAATTAATATTAATATTAATATTAAATTTAAAATATCCTTAACTCTTTGTTTGTAGTGTAGCTCAAATTGAGGTCATGTCGATTGTCTAGCAATTATTGTATATGTATATATATATATATATATATACCCCTGCTGTCGGCCCCTGACAGCATAAACGTTGTTTGTGTATAGAAACATTTCCATGTAATTTTACTTTTTTACACTAAAGAGAAAAGGTGGAGTTGCCCTTATTTCTAGGTTTGTATGCTGACATTTTACTGATGAAATCTTCCTCAGATCATATTGAGTTGCATGTGGCCCCTGAACTAAAATGAGTTTGATATCCTTGATTGTTAATAAGTTTTTGTGTAATTTTTGCATTTTAAAAATTCATCCCATGGGCTGGAGTGGACCCTTTTGCGGGCTGGTTTTGTCCAAGGGCCGTATGGTTGACACCTCTGGTTTAGACCATAAGACGTTAAATCAAAGAGAATTGGTGTCTGTAGATTAAACGTGTTCTCCTTCCTCCGACAGGTGCTGCTGTGTTTCCCTCTGTGATGGGGCTTTGAGCTGCACTCCAACACAATCCCACTCTAAACGTTCAGACTTATTCCTGCTTGTGGACTCAATTTCTTATTTCCTTTTGTACATTTTTTTAAAATCATGTGAAGCATTCATGAACATCTCAGTTGCCTGTACAGTCAGTTCAACTGGAAGTTTTTTAATTCAGAAAATGAAACTGAACTATTTCAGTGATTTACTTCTCATGTTGATGTTTGGAGAGAGGAAATGTATTTTATAACAACCTTTTTTAAATACGTGTCTTTTGACATATGTAAATAAACTCATGTGCACAGATAAGAGACACTGTGTTTGTTTGGGAAATGTATTTTACATGAATCTGTGAACTTCTGGTATTAAATGGTTTTGACGCACTGAAATCTATAAAAGTATCTGCTTTCGTCTGATATTTATAATGTGCATTTACTGACAGATCTGGGGTCATTCTTATGATTCATTAGAAATTTAAGGATGTAATAAAGTCAGTAAAATAGTTCAGGTGTCTGAGGTGAGATGAACTTTACAGAGACCCTCAGGGAAATCCATTTGTCCTATTAATAAAATTAAAATAAGTGAGTAGTTCATTAGCTCGTCGTCCCTTCAAGTGCTGGATTGGAGCAGCAGAATTACATTTCTCAAAATTTGTGTGTTGTGATTTTTGTTTAGATCATTACACACTTAGGCCCTCAGACCTCACATCATGGATTTTCTTGAAACTGAAAATGTCCACCTCTTCTCCAAAAAAAGCTGCAGACAATTGGTTTTTAAGTTTATCCCTCAAATATATTCCATCACTAGTTCTGAGCCTCATCGGTTGGGTTGAAATTTGTTCTGAACATCTGTAAACCCCTAAGCAAAATTTGCAATATGCATCTGTTCATGTAAATAGTTTCTCAGATTCTAGAAACAATTTATCAAATGAATATCATTTAAAATTGTCTCCACCAATTTTTATTTCCTTGGAGCCAAACTTTATTCTGTGTGAACCCTGAGAAAGACCTCAAAAGTATTTACTGAGCTAAAATGTTAAGAACCACTAATCCTAGCCATACATGTGAATAATTGAGGTAAAATGCAGTTTCTGTTGAAATTATGACCTTGTGTTGTTAAGGTAAGTTTCCAGTTATAAAAATAAGATTATAAAGCAATAATTGGAGGCAAAACTGAAATCACAAGTGCACTGTCAGCTGACACACAAACAGCCAACTCCTCTCCCAATCATATGAACTTAAAAGGATTCTCATTTTGCCTGGTTATCCAGTATACCTGCACAAAAACAAAACAAGTCAAGTCCAGACATGTGGGGTCAGTTCAGTAGAGTCTGTGACTTGCAGAGTGCACATTGAGGGGTAAACTGGAAAAAAAAAGGCCCAGAGGCTCACACCAAAAATATTAAAACCAATATTTTCATGGATAAGGAAGCCTAACGAGTTAACCAAGAGATGAGAAACAAATTGTATGATAGATGGTTGTTTTTAGTGTATTTTACGGTTAATTTAAGACATGGGTCAAACCCACAAGATGGTAACAGAAAGGTAACAAGAGGGTGAAATCATTGTGTAATGGCGCCCCCTTCTGGTACCACTTGGTATGTGTAATGCGAATCTGTGAAAATGGTTCTTGAATTGTGATAAACTTGTACAACTTTTCCAAAGACCCAAGAACTCTGTTAAGAAATTCAGCATTTCCAACGCTCAGCATGTTTAAAAAGTGCTATGAAAAGTCAAAAGCAGGAAATATATTGACTCCAACCTGCAGCTGCAGACCTTCATATGCCTGGATTGTACTTTTGTCATGTAAAGATGCAGTAAAACTTTCCAGTTAACTGATTCAGCTGGTTATTTGTGAATGAAAAAACAAACGTAACACAGTCAGTATTGCAAACAGTTTATTTGTAGTAAATGAAAAGTGTGCCATTCAGTGAGTGAGAGAATCAGGGCAGGGGGATTGGGGACGGTCGATGTCTTTGGTCCATACTCTGGAGGGATGTCGATGAGTTGGTGGGAGACAAGAAAAGGCACTTGAGTTTACAGTTGTCTCAGAAATGTCGTTTCAAGAAGGACACAAGGTCTAACTGGAAATAAACTATAGGTTGTAACCTCCATTATGCCTAATATGAATATCACATACAAAATGCCCCATGTGAGCACAAAATTATATAGCTACATATATGTATATACAGTAAGAAATCAGAAAATAAAGTGGGCTGGAAAGAAAAAGAGAAAGTGTTGGATTCATCCCCTTTGGAAGATTACAGGCCATGGAAAGAAAAAAAGGCAACGATTTTTAACAGGATGAAATATTTTCTTTGGCGAAAACCTAATTTCCCTACTGTTTGGAATGTCAAAATGATACAAAAAAAAACTGCTTGGATAAAGTGAGACAAAGTAAATCTCCAAAGACAAAACGTACTCTGAATTTTGATTCAGCGATTCCAGTACCTGGGATTCTACAGATGTGCTGTCCTTTCTGCAGCCCACCAGGATTTCACAGAGGACAACTGGTTGAATAAAACTCTGCAGGATTTTCCTTCCTAAGTTACATAAGAACCAACTTACTAACTCTGCAAGCACTTAAGTCGATACATAACTCATTTATGTGCCATTACTGCACATAGTTACAAGTTCACTCACATCTCCACCATATTCACCAATGTAATCACTGAAGTCTCAAATAAAAAAGGAGAAAAAAAACATCCTTATGAGTTGGGAGAGCCTTAAAAAGACATAAAAAGGAGGAACATAATATTTTCCCTAATAGTCTGCTCCAGGGAAGACAGCACAATATGACGAAGATGCAGCAATAAAGTAACAACCGGTTTTACACTACAGCTTTTCAGCTCCATGTATATACATAACTACAAGAAGAGGGGAGGAGTCACTGCGGGTCCCTGTGCCTCAATGCAAAGCCCGCTGCAAGAAACCCAACCAGCCACGCCGAAGCATCAGCAATGAGGTCAACGCCAGCTTTTTGTTCATGACGAACAGACGCAACCCCAACATTATCGCTGAAGAGTCGATTTGGCGGGCTGTGGAAAAAGATCTGGGAAATCAACACAACTTCAATGCATTAATGACTTTGATCGCTTTTACGTATAAAAAAGGGGGGCGGGAGCAAAAGATCTTGCAGCGTATTCTCACACACAATTAGAACTCGTGCATCTCCTCTATGAGTACCATCTGTTTAGACAGATGTCGTGATGCAGACATCCATGTTTCAAGAAAGGCATATGTGAAGTCTGTGTGACTAAAGGCAAGCATGTCATTAATATACCATGTATGTGCATATATTAACAAAACATACAGAGCAAACATGTGGAAGAGTCATTCTGTCTCAATGCCAGAAACCAACGACGAACCAGCATGTGGGAAGTTTCTGTCCTTTGTGAGCATTAACATATCATGTAATATTCTACAAAAAGTAATGAGCCCTCTCTTAATTATAAAACAACGGACGACAAGCCAACAACTGCACACGCAATAACTTCAGAGGTCAGTGGGAGGGTGATACATCACTGCCTTAGGCAATATTTGAGGGGGCGACCTCTGCGTTCACAGAGTTACTCTAATTTCTAGCGTTAGGTTCCCTATGTTTTGTAGCAGCCATAGAAAAAGCTCTGAATTACAGTTTGATATGTTTCATTTTTACCTTGCAAAGATTAACGATAGTCTGTAGTGTTGATTGCATGTCTACTCTGATGACAAAAATCTTCACTAATGCTAGTTGCATTTTCACTATGTTTTCCCACGGTGAAGGCATTGAAATGGTTCAGGGAGTAAAAAAAAAAATCAGAGAGCTGACATTAGCCACAGCAAAAATAGAAAAAGTACTAAGAGTTCAACTTCAATAGTGCAGATTGTTGCAGGTAATCGAGTCAGTCTTTACTTATCACTGCTCAACTGGTTTCTCTGAAGCAGCATGAAAATTAGTGAGAGACTGACAATAGCATAGCAATGAGATCTCTCAAAGGGGCCTAAAGATAGAAGCTGTTATCTTGAACAGGACCAGAGAAATATGAAAGGAAGAGCGAGTACAGAACAGTGAGAGCTTTTCAAGTCTGAAGTATGAGCAGGTTGATGTAGAGGTGGCACTACAGCTCAACTGATGAAAATATGTAAACTTGTATTCTATTCTTCATTGGGAGGAGTTAGTAAGGGGAGGGGGGGTTCAGGGGCGTGGAAGGTCAGGGAGTGCGAGGGTTAATAGAAGGGTTTGATTCAGTGGAGGGTTTCCAATGTCAAGGGCAGTGTGTCCGCGGAAGCCTTTGGGGCAGCCCGTTATGATGAGGGGCTCGGTCTGGATGGGCGGGGCCTCTTGAGCTGTTGGAGTGCTGTGATGAGGGACCGGAATAGCCGCCGTCACTCTGGTTACGGTAATTACCACGGCTGGCGTTCCTGTCGTGGTAGGAGCCACCGTTATACCGCTGGCCGCCCGAATGGTAGCCCTGTCCCTGGAAAGTACGCCTGTTACCTTGGAAAATCTGAGGAGAGAATGAAAAGTCAGTCAGAGCTGGTACCGATGTGCGTCCGGAACGTAGACGGTACAAAACCAGCAGTTGGAGCAACTGTGACGTCACCCTTTGGTTTCTACACTGCCGTCTTGCGATTTGGCTTTTTGGATCTGAAGTGACTATATCTGGACAAAAGGGCCAGAGCTGCAGGAGTGTGAGGGGTCATGGGTGAGCTAATGCTAAATGCTAGTTTATGGACACGGTAAATCTGGGAACTTCATCAAGTACTGTGTCATTTTACAGTCTTCTTAATGTAACCTATAAAAAACATCTACAATGAAGCCGTCTGTCAAGAAAAGCTGTGTCATTACATAAACTCTGAAAGTCCAGCTTGATGTGTGAGTTGTCATACTGACCTGTCACAGTAGATCTCAAAGGTTCTATTCGAGCTGAGATCTTAAGACTTGAACACTTCTTAGATGGTCCAGGTAATAACAAATGAGACCAAAGTTATTCCTGAGCATATATTATTGACTTGGTTCAATACGGCGGCCAGCGGCCATCAGCTGTATTCCACTTGGCAATACTTCCACACTGCGTTCCCTGTCCCTCTGATTTAATGTTTGTGGAAAGCTCTAGGCACATCTGTCTATTCATACCTGGTTTTGGAATGCACGTCTCAAGTGACCCATGCAATCGGTAATCCATATGCAAATAAACACACTCATCTATAACCCAGTACAAGCTTTCATTCAACAGGCTGGCTTGTAACATTTCTCGCAAATTTGCATGCGGGTGGATCAATCATACACTGCAAATATCTAAATCTTACCAAGTGTATTTTTCTCATTTCTAGTCAAAATATCTCATCACACTTAAAATAAGACATAATCACC
>JAPTMW010000007.1:25169811-25180127 GCA_029822955.1 Ostorhinchus angustatus
TTTTAGTCCAGAGGTACGCACAAGGGAAATGATATCTCTATTATTCCACCAGATATTTATGTCAGAACCTCTCCAATGTCAACTACTATTTAGGGTTTAAAAAAATGAATATATACGTATCTGAGGTCTGAAAACGCCGCATTTCATTGTCATTTTAAGCAAATAACACTCGAAAAGACAATATGTTTATATGGAATTTCCGAGGCATGTTGCAAGTAGTTTCTAGAATAAACAAAATGTCCCAGAGGAGACGACGAAAGTGTCAAAACATTCTTGTCTGTGTACTTTTCAGGGAGGATTCTGGCCTGACAGCACACACCTATATATAGTAAAAACCAGCGGTCGGTTAATTTCTTCCAGAAGTGTAACAGAGATGTCTCTTTAAGCAACTTTTATCTTTTTTTTTGTTGTTGTTGTTGTCAGGGAGGGTGAGAAGCCAAAGAACCCCATGGTGGAGCTTTTCTACGGGCGCTTCCTTGCTGTGGGCGTCCTGGAAGGTGAGATGATATGTTTAATCACTTAAAGGAGAAGAAGTGGAGGGTGGGAAGCAAAACAAACAGAGATAAAGAGTTGGCATCGTCTGATCGCAACAGCCAGAAAGCAAGCAAGTCTTTGCCCCCAGTAATGAAAGGTGACCTTGCCTTAATGAGATGTGGTTCATGTAAAAGAGGAAGGCGATTGCATTGATCGTGGAAGACCTTGACGGCTGATTGACATTGTGCTTATTATGCATGACAATATTGGCCCAGAGCCACCAAAAGCTGGGCCAGTGGACTGGCTGCTCATAAAATGACCTTAATGCCTCATCTGCATGTCCGCTAGCGACTCTTCTTTTTTTTTGTTGTTGTTGCTGGTGTGTTGGAGGGGGGGGTGTCGGCAGTCGTCGGCGGTTCATGCGAGGTCTGTGCAGCTGTTTAAGTCGTGAAGAGTGAACGACTGCTGAACAAGTGAAAATCTGCTCGGACGCAAATGGGTGTGAAATGGGTCCAATTACGGCAGCTCTGACACGACGCTGATTCGAACACGTACTGTACGCAACGCCATCTCTGTTTGTGAAATGCAACAATCACACAGCGATATTAAGTCAAGGTTATCAAACTCATTTTAGTTCAGGGGTCACAAACAGACCGATTCAATCTCAAGTGGGACAGACCAGGAAAATACTATCATAATAACCTATAAATACTAACAATTCTTTGTTTTGGTGTAAAAAAGAAAAGTAAAAATTCCATGAAAATGTTTTTACAATTTACAAACTATCCTTTGACAAAAATGTGAATAAACTGAACAAATATGAACAACCTGAAATGTCTGAAGTCTGAAGTGCAGTTTTAACTATCTGTATATTAGGTTTTTTACTAAACGTTCTGTTCATTTGTAGATCCACTGTGATCTGTAACGAACATGTGTAAATGATAAACTGAAGCATACTAGTGTTAAAATTGCCCTTTTTTTTCTTAGTAAATTTCAAGTTCATGTTATTCACAATTTTTGAAGGATAGTTTGAGCATGTGAACATTTTCATAATATGATTTTAGTGTTTTCACTAAAACATTGGAGTTGACTTTATTTATTGCTTATGTTATTCGTTTGCTGGTCTGAACCACTTGAGATCATACTGGGCTGAATGTGGAACCTCCACTCAAATTTGAGTGAGAGTTTGACAGCCCAGTAGTAGATTCATTCATTATTATTCCTGTCATCTCTTTTTATCACATGGCAGCGACACGTCTTTAAGCAGCAGATTTCATTCACGACAGACATGATGGTTTTTATTACTTGCAGTTAAACTTGCAGTTTATGCTTTAGAGCTGGTGGTGTGTTAACTTTTAAAGGTATATTGGTAGATTTTCAAGTGTGATAAAGACTGAGACAATATTGTTTATATCGATACAGTTGAATTCCCCCCTAAATCTGTGCTAATGTTTGTTTCATCTTCTTTTATTGTGGTTCACCAGTTTCATAATAAACCAAAAATACTTTTCATTTGCTTAGTCTTATTATTAGGACTGTCAAAATAATGTGATTATAGCTGCTGATGAATTGTCACACAAATAATTGCAATTACTGGTAGAGTTTTCTTTACAATAGATTAATTTTAGACAAATAGTACCTCTAATTATGGCATTGAAGACTAGAACAGATAAATACAAGTTCAATTTGAGTTTGATTTTTAGGATTTTGCAATGAAAATAAAGTTAGCTCTTCATTATTTATTTATTATTATATATTTCACTAGTATCTGCATAATTATATATTTAGTTGTTTATATATTTCATATTAAATGGCCTAGTTAGTTATTACGTATTAAGGTGAACAATATTAACAAACATATGTTTGTCGGAGTCAAAAGTACATGTTACAACCTACATGTGGGTTTCAGCTAAACATTTAACAAACTAAGTAGTGGCATCTAGTTTTAGTGCGAGGTTTTGTGTGTGTGTGTGTGTGTGTGTGCGTGTGTGTGTGTGTGTGTGGTATTACACTGTCATTGCATCATCTGTGTAACCCACTGCTGTGTGCCCATTAATTCTGCAGGTAAAAAGTTTGAGAACACAGAGATGTTTGGGCAGTACCCCCTGCAGGTCAACGGCTTCAAAGATCTTCACGAATGTCTGGAGGCGGCGATGATCGAAGGCGAGATCGAGTCGTTGCATTCGGCAGAGAATTCGGCCAGATCTGGACAAGAGGTCAGTGTCAAAGGAGGTGAAATCTGCGGTTTACAAAATATTGATAGGCACGAGAGTAGTACACAAAGGTTAATCAGATGCAGTTCAGTCGTTAATACTTTAATATATGTGTAGAAAATCACTGGGCTTTCCTTTATTTACAGTGATGTCAAGATACAGAGACATTTATAGAAGGAAATGCCAAGTGAGGTGGTTTGAAATTGAATAGCTTGGGATGAGTAGGAGTGTAGTTCTTGAGATTTTGTGGATAATTCCATGTATTTGATGCACAGAGAAATGAAATTTGCAGCAGGGACTTAAAGCACAAGACAGTTAAAGCAAGTTCAGTCAGATCCTGGTGCTGTGGTGCGATCCAGCAGAGATGTTTTATAGGCAGTGAATGTCTAATAAGGCGTTTATAGGTGCTTATTTTGGTCAGCTTTGTGTAAAGTTAGCACATGTTTTTAGCCTGAGGTGCGACTACATCTCAGGGTCTGTTAAATGGATTGGTGTTAAATTTTGTTCAGACATTTTCTTAACAACATTGTGATTTGTTGAGCTTATGGTAGAATGATCAATGTAAAAAAAAAAAAAAAAGCAAAGTGTGCGTGTTTAACTACGTGCAGGGAAAGTTACAAACTGCAGAGGAAACGTATGCAGAAAATAAACAGCATAAGCAAATGGGCTTTATGAATATTATCTTTAATTCTTTCACAAAATGCTGAAGAGAAAACATCTGTGTTCATTCTTTTTGAAATCTATGGTGGATCTTGTTGGAAAAGGTTGACCTCTGACCTCCTGCAGTGCCCTCCTATTCTCACATTGACCTATGCTTAGCTGTAGCATTGCCTTTGCTGATCCCAGTGCAGCGGTGAGCAGCTGTTTATCAGCCTGGTTCACAGATGGGTGATGGAACTCAGGCCTTTAGAAACGCACCAGCCATCAGCAAGGGGCGGGGAAGGGGCAAAGGGGGCGGAGCAAGGGCGGTAACATAATAAGGGTGTGCGACCATGCATTATCGTATAGAAATAGCTTAAGGATGAGTGGATTTGGGATGTTTGGGGTATTTTAAGAGTTGGAAATATAAATTAGGTCAAGCGATGATTAAGGGATAGTGTTGGGACGGTTATCTTTGAGATATAATAGGTTACAGATGAATAATTATGGTGTGAACAGTAAATAATGTAACAGATTAAATTAGATTAGTCCTAAAAACATAAATTTAAACCCCACGACATTACTCAACACTGATAACTGTCAAACCCTTATTAAAATCAGTATAAGTTGAATTAAGATTGAATTTTTAGCATGTTAAAGCGCCAGAAAAAGCAAAGTATGTAGATCACAAAGCACAGACTCTGACTGCAGTCCAGGAAAATTGTACTCTACATAGAAGATAAAACAATATATGTGGATGCAACACCTTTACAATGACTATGTAGGAAATTACTTTTATTTATGTCTTAATTCCATAACATCATTACATGTGCTTATGAGGATGTCATTATAATAAGATTAAAAGATATTAGCACCATTTTTTTAGGCCTTGATATAGTTCTTTCTCATACTTACCTTCTAACTACACCTCTTTTTCTTTTTTATTATCAAGTGCAGTCATACAATCAAACATTCACTTGTTTTTTCAGTTTCCACAGACATAACACAAATTAACAAAAGTTCAGGAGCAGTCCATGTTTTTTTTTTTAATCACTGCCACTGTGTAACGGTCAAATGAGGACATGAGAGCAACAGAGGACGAAGGAAGCAAGCAAATAATAAATAAATACTTGAAATATATGCATAGCCTTAAACACACCGCAAAGACAGATTAAGTAGTGAAATAGATGAGCTAATTACAAAGGCTCATGTAAAATAGCCTTTAAATCAGCAGCACACATTAAACTCAACCTCCAATTTTCTTCCAGCACTGGTTCACAGAACTCCCGCCTGTGTTGACCTTCGAACTCTCCAGATTCGAGTTCAACCAAGCGTTGGGACGACCTGAGAAGATCCACAACAAGCTCGAGTTCCCCTCCATGCTCTACATGGACAGGTGATTAAAAACAGCTCCAGTAAATAAAGATAGAATCGGTTTTGTCTCTGGTGTAAACACTGATTGGCTCTCAGGTTTGTTTAAGACTGGAGTGATTCATCTTGTGTCTGTGTCGTCAGGTACATGGACAGGAACAGGGAAATAACCAGGATCAAGAGGGAGGAGATCAGAAGGCTGAAAGAGCATCTGACGCTCCTCCAGCAGCGACTGGAGAGGTACGACTCCTCTACAGACATCCATTTATTCATCCAAGGTCAATAAAGCTCTGGGAGCAGGCGGCGGCAGTGATTTATCACCGTGTCTGTGCCCTCGTCGTCTGTCACCGAGCCCTCTCCTCTGATCGCTCTCTTCGGGTGACACTGTTTTTCTCGTTTCTCTTCAGGTATCTGAGTTATGGCTCCGGCCCCAAGAGGTTCCCTCTGGCAGATGTCCTCCAGTACGCCATGGAGTTCGCCTCCAGTAAACCGGTCTGCACCTCCCCAGTGGAGGACATCGACTCCTCAGCGCCCCCCGGTGGGACGACGGGGCCACAGCTGCCCCCACCAAGGCAAGTTTCATAATAGCCCTCCGCCTCCTCATCAGGAGAAAGAAAACAGACATGAGAGAGGTGAATGAAAGGAAGAAGCATTAGTGCTGTTCAGTTATTATTATGTAAGATGCTTTTTTTTTTTCATTACTTATCATGAAACAGATGGTAGCAACCCTCTTGAAGTAACCTTTTGTTTAATTTTGATTAAAAAAGAGTAACTTAAGCAGCTGAAAGAAGATTTTCATACTTTTAACTTGAAATAACACATCCTCTCATCTTCCAGGTTATAATACTTGAGGATCTTTTATTAGTTTTAATCATTTGAAGAATATAAGAGGAAAAGCCAATAAAGCTTTAGTTCAGCATTTAAAGTTTCTTATAGGGACTGCTTTTCAGCTGTATCAAACTGTTTTATAATGATTAATTTTTACATTTTTACCCCTTGGCCGAGGGGTATTGTAATCGTTTTGTTGTCTGTCTGTCTGTCCATTCAACGACATAATCGCATTATCTGCAGAATGCGTTGACATATCTGCACCAAATTTATACTGTGGATGCATCTTGGCATGGAGCAGAAGCCTATTGAAAATAGGTGACCTTGACCCAGTTTTTCAAGGTCAAATGGCCTTGTGCAGTATAAGTACTTTCAAATATAAATGTGTTTGTAATAAGTTTTATACAAAGGCAATCTAACCTAAATTATAGGGCAGTAACTTTCAACAGAATCTTACACTATATTTGGCCGAGGGGTATTAAAAGTGCACAGCATGTTATGTTTATTATTTTGTTTTCTAATCCTTCCCCCTTACAGTGCAGCCGAGCAGGACTCCATGGCTCCAGCAGAGAGCTCGGCCCCAGGCTTGGCCCCCACCACGGCCCCCACAGCAGCCCAGCAACAGAGAGTCCCCATTCACAAGCCCTTTACCCAGTCCCGACTACCACCTGACCTTCCCATGCACCCCGCCCCCCGTCACATCACGGAGGAGGAGCTGAGGGTCCTGGAGGGATGTTTACATCGCTGGAGAAGTGAAGTAGAGAATGACACTCGTGGTAAGTCCACACACCTCCTCCTCTTCTGCAACTCTGGTTTTCTGTGGAATCTTTAACTGCACTTGTGTTTTTTTGTTTAACTAACAGATATGTTTTTCCACCAGATCTGCAGGGGAGTATAACCAGAATCCACAGAACCATAGAGTTAATGTACTCGGACAAATCTATGATGCAGGTGAGCAACAGTTCTGTTAATATTTACTGTATAAGGAGCCATATTACCAACCTCATATGTTCATTAACCTTGTGACTGTCCTTGGTTTTGGTCCAGGTTCCATACCGGCTTCACGCTGTGCTGGTCCACGAAGGCCAGGCCAATGCAGGTCACTACTGGGCCTACATCTATGACCCCCATCAGCGATGCTGGATGAAGTACAATGACATCTCTGTCACCAAGTCATCATGGGAGGAGTTAGTCAGGGACTCTTTTGGAGGCTACCGTAATGCTAGTGCCTATTGTCTCATGTATATCAATGACAAGAAGCCCTTTCTCATAGAGGGTAAGTTGGTGCCATCATTATATTAGTTTATATTAGTCACACAGCCTGACGATGTCAACACTTTGTTTTAGCGCTGATGCCATTGTTGGAGAAAGGTCTGATTGGACACAATCATTTTGGACTCTCTGTAGTTCTTTCATCCAGTTGCATTCTGGACATTGCCTAGCTCAAGATACAGTGAAGTTCCTTTGGAAAATAGGATTAGTGGAACTTGTTGGTGAAACATTCGCAAATGGGGACACACTTGGTGACATTAAAACGGCTCAATCCACACAATACAAAATGCAAGATAAGAGTCTTACATCTGCAATCTGAATTTTTAGGCCTTATAAGTCTTCAAATAATAAAAACTATTGTGACAGGTGTTCAACTGAAGCCTCTTGAAACTAAAGTACTGAAGCCACCTGGACCTTGTGGAAAAAAAGTCCTTAAATGTGAAATTTGAGAAAAACCTGTCATCAATTCACTGAATTCACTAATGTTCAACGATTCAGATGTACTATTAAAAGAGAGGTAATACGTTAACCAGTCCCAGATAAGTTCAGTTTGATATTTACAGGGGCTGGTAATGCAAGTGTGAAATGCTTTCACACTAACAATAAATAATAATTAGCTTTTTTTGTTGAAATAAAATATGTTCTCTGTCCTGTCTTGTTATTGCAGAGGAGTTTGATAAAGAAACAGGTCAGATTCTCAGCGGTTTGGACAAACTGCCTCCAGATTTGAAGCAGTACGTGAAGGAGGATAACGAGCTGTTCGATAAAGAGATCGAGGAGTGGGATTCCCTCCAGGCTCGTAAAGCCCAGCAGGAGAAACTGGCTCTGGCCACAGCCGCCGCCACGGCCTCGGCGGCGTCCAGTACCTCCACCTCGTCCTCTTCTCCTCAGCCCATGAGCATCGAGTCCAGCCCCCCAGACAACGCAGGTGAGGGCGTTGGATGATGATATGTAACAACACATCTTTCAAAAGGAGTGAAAACACTGGCCTGCAGCATTTATGACTCATACTCTAAGCCAGGGGTGTGGAACATATGGCCCACTGGCCAAAACTAGCCTGCCAAGGGGTCCAATCCGGTCCATTATCAGTCAGTTGTGTTATAATCATTTTAGTTCAAGTTTTACATTCAGTTTTTCTTTTTGTTTTAGTGTAAAAAAGTAAAAGTTGTATTGCACATGAGTAAATAATAAACTGAGGCCTAATACTGTTAAAATTGCACTTATTTGTCTTAAGAAATTTCAGATACTTCATGGTCGTTCAGGTTATAAACAATTTTTGGATGGTTCCACAAGGATAGTTTGTAGAAGTAACTATTTTCATAATGTAGTTAAGTTTTTTTCACTCAAACAGAAAGGTTTGGAGTACTGTTACTGCTCTTTTTTTGTATTATGCTCTATGTGACCCCTGAACTAAAATTACTTTGACACTGTGCAAGTTTTTATGATAATTTTGTCTTGAAGGACACATAAATTTCTCCTTAAGGATTAATAAAGTGAATCTGAAGTGGTTAGATACTGTATGATGGACTAGATCAGGCAGTAAATGCAGCTTAACCACACATGTAACAGTGTGGTGTTTTAATGCTGTATATGACTCTATTCTTACGTCCCTGGTGGTGTTTTGTCTTGTTCCAGTTCCCCAGCAGGACCCAGAGTACATGGAGCAGCCGTCACCCACACATGACTCCAAACACCTGCAGGAAGACACGGAGCGAGCCATTTCCAAGGCTGTCGCCGAACAGGAGGAGAGAAGCCCCGAAGCATTGTTAAACGCAGTACGTAAAACACAGTATACACACACACACACACACACACCAGAGTTACTGCACTGATACCTACATAAGTCTTACTTAATATATGTAAGAAATATTTCCAGCATTATTTGGGCAAAGTTTTAAAGCATTTGGGCTGCGTTTTATGATCAAATTCTCTATCCTAATATAGATGATCCAAGTATAGATGATGCACATAATTCTGTTTGAAATTACTATTGTAAACCTTCAGGGATTTTGTTAAATAGGCGCAGAAAATATAATACTGTTCTTCTTTCTTCTCCTTTTCATTCATAATGCGGACATTCCCCTGACATGTGAAAGTAGAATATCTTTTTCTGTCTTTTTTTCCTTTTTTGTTTTATACATGAAATTAATAAACTAAACTATATCACTATGTGGCATATTTTCTGTCAAGCCATTCAATAAATACTTACAATAAAATACCCACATGGAAAGGCCCATTTTTATCACATTTTTATTTCTATATGTAACAAATTTTTTTTTTCCATTTGTTTAAATGTTTTGTGCAGATTTTATGTTAATAGCAGAAAATGTAAGATTTTAATGTAAAAATACAGAAAAAAATCCTGACAATAGTTGCAGGCAAAATATATATGAGCCTAAATGTAAGTATGGTAAGTATTTAAAATATTAAAATGTAAGTTTCAGTCTGTTATTGGGGCCGTCAGTGACATAATTTATTTATAAATTACAATTATACAGTCGTTTCATCAAGAAATTGATGAAAACAAGGGTGGTCTAATAATTTTTTCACAGCCGTATATCAGATTTTAAACTCAACCCATGTTCAGAAGTCGCACTTTCTTTAAAGTATGAGTTCCCTGTAACATCTTCTGCTGTTCAGAATTTCCCCCATATACATCACTCTACTTCTACATTTTTGTGCTTTCTTAATGCAGGATTTTCCTTTTTTCAATTATCATTACTATTATTTATAGTGTAGACAAAGTAAGAGAGATCATATGGAATTTGCATGAAATTACAGAAAAGAAACAAATTACACATATAAAAGAAAATCCAAGATCCGTGCGTACAGAAAGAAAAAAGGAGCGGAGAATAAAATGCAGAAATAGTAGCTCTGCACATACATCTACATGGAGGTTTTTATTCATGTCATGCGGAAAGTTTTCCAAAGAACAGAAAATGTTGCAGAAGAATGTGGTTTACAACACAACAAAATAAATGATCACATTCTCGACTTTTTATCATCCCATTCTTTATTTTGTCATATTTCACAGCCCTAATATTGAGACATAATAATAACATGTCCCCTCAGGTGTAAAATGAGTTAAAAGTACATTTGTTGTAATATTTGACTGTTTCCCTCAGGTTCCATCCTCCTCCCCCCTCTCCATCAGTCCTCTCCTTCCTGTCTCATCTGTCCCATTCTCTCGACAGTCTCCTCACCCCCCCTCCTCCCCTCAGCCCGAGGTCCAGACGCACCCCCCCTCCACCCCCCCTCCTGACCTGGTCGTAGAGGACGAGAGCCCCGGCCAGCGCACGGTAGAGGTGGCCATTCCTCACGTCGGGACCTTTGTCATTGAGTCAGAGGAGGGGGGGTACGATGACGAGGTAGCCCTCCCCAAAACGATCTCTCTCCTGTGGCTGTTTGACATATTGAATGAGAGCGTCGACGCCCGTTCATGTGGCTTCACGCAAGATTTTTCACACTTGAAAAAATCTGACGCCTTACGCCAACAGAACCCTGGATTGGCTTGAGGCT
>JAPTMW010000007.1:25207056-25217224 GCA_029822955.1 Ostorhinchus angustatus
CCCCCCCCCCCCCCCCCCCCCCCCCCCCCCCCCCCCCCCCCCCCCCCCCCCTCTCAAGGTGCCACTTCCATGGAGACGCAGCTGGGCCAAACAAGACTTCCATCAGTGGACAAACAAAAGGTGAGGTGGCTGTGTGACTGGCTCATTACTGAAAGCCCAGCAGCCGCCGCCGAACTGCTGACATGTGCTTCTTTGAGTCGTGGTGAGGGCACCGCTAATCAACAGCTCGCCTTAATGAGTGATGCTGAACATCAGTCATTACGGCTTTTCTCGTGGGACCAGCTCTGTTGTTGCTTCTGGCCCAGTTGCCGTGGAAATCAGCATCTCGCGCTCCGATCTGTTGGTTCTCGAGTCAGACCTGGAACACCTTCAGTCACTTCAGTAATTGTTTAGTTGAACCACATTTTCGTGGCTTGTTGGTTTTCATAAAGCCGTCAGCTCTGCCGTGTCAAGGCCTTGGTTTCGACTCGTTGAAGTCGTACGTCCTCGTCCCTCTCAACGCTTTTCTTATGTCTTTTCTTTCTAAACCGATGATTCTTTGAACATTTGTTGAAAAAGTGGTGAAGTCTTGTCAGTTTTTTCAGCATCGAAGCTAAATTAAACCAACATTTTTCTTTGTAAAACACAAAAAGTGATTTGTGGGTTAAAATTAATTTCCTGTTGTTTTGATTCATGCCACATTTTTGCTTTTTTATGTTATATACTATATTATTCTAACTATTATTTATTCATTTATTTCTACAACCTCAAACAGGAACAATAAGGAACATGCAAATTAAAAAAAAACATGCAGCAAGAAACAGATTCAATTCATCATTTGTTTTCAGTTTTCACGCACATTAATGACATTTTTTTCATCATCTATGACTTCTTAGAAGTTGACACCTGTTGTGTGTTTGCATTTTTGGTTTGAATTTATTGCTTTGTTTGACAAGGTCAGCGTTCCTTAATCCACAGAAACATAAGAAACCAGATGTTAAAAGGCAGTGAAAGAACAGAGACGAGCTCAAAAAGAAGGAAAACTTCACAAATAATCCACTTACATCATATGACTTCACCACATCCTGATCATGTGATTTGTTGACACGAGGAACAGCCCAAATATGATCATTTTGACTTCATCGAATTAAAGTAAGAGTGTATCTTGTGTTTTTTTTTTTCTTTTTAACCAATAGAATCAGAGACACTTATACATTGTCTTTACTGCTGGTTCTTTCTTTCTTTTACTACTATTTCAATCTTATTAATATGAAAATGCTCATTACTTTTTTATTGTTCATTTGGTTTGTGGTTGTACTTAAATCGTAGTTCACAAGTGCAAAACTTTTACTGTTGACTTCACATTCAGTCATCTATTTGTGAAAGTCATGAAACTGAGTAAAGTTGGTAAAAACTGAAATCGGAAAAGTAATGGAAGTAACTTTCTAGGGAAACAAACTCCTTGTGTTTTGGCTAAATGAACTATTTTCAGGAAAAACCAATGAGATTTGGGGGAAAATATGAATAGAAAATAAAATAAAAGGTGGACTACAATTTTTTCCTTCTAGTCTCAACTACAGAATGATTTCTAAAAATGATTTGGACATTTGGGTGCTAAGATTGTCAATTTAATAAAAGGATTAAAGTAAAAATATAAAGTATATAAACTTTAAAGTAAAAAATGTAAAAATAAAAATATGTAAAGTATCATTCAATTAAAAAAAAATGTATGAAAAAAATATGTAAAAAGAGCAAAGTATTGCACCTTTGCAGAGTACATTTTGCGTCATAATTGCACATATTTGATCTATATGACATTAATCTTCAGTAAATAGTATATTTGTTCAATGGATTTCTCAGTAAAATCCACTTCTTTTCCATAACAGACATGGATATTCATGGAAATGTTATTATTAGTCCTGGAAAAATCATGGAAATTTCTTGAAATTTTGTCCCTGAAAATATGTAGGAACCCTGCATGTCGTCAATTACTTTTTATTCTGTTTTAGTGTTATTTTTTCAGAACATCTTGGTTTATTGAAGCTGAAGACAATATTATTATTTACAAAACCTTGATTTCAAAAGGTCACAGGGCATGTTGCATTAGTCATGTTGTCATTTCCATGAAGTACAGTGGTATTTTTAGTGCTTCTGGTTTTTGCAGACGTCATATTCGTACTGATAATAACCTTGTCGTGCTTTGAAACATGTTGTGTTCATGACCTGCGCCCACTCACCACATGTGGAAAAGCCCCACATGTGTTTGTCCTGATAAGACTCGAACAGGATGGAGCGTTGACATCACAAGATGGACACAGGGGATTGTGGGATTGAGGCCACGCTCTAACGTGGAAACAACGAAGGTTGGTGATACCTTCAGGGAGTCACAGCGAAGGAGGATGCGCTGTTATGTTTATATGTAAATGCAACATCATCTTCATCTTAAAAATGACAGATCTCTGACATCAGCGACACCTCAGAGGCTCCGCCCACAAACCACAAGAGGTCTGATATAAAAATAGCTCCATAAATGACATGATTGATGAGAACCACAGCCATTATGTACAGCTCATGCCAGTGCAAAGACATGCAGCGTTGATGGGAATATTGGAAAAATTGAACTCGTCCATGTTGCCAAGAACTTTATTCTTAAATGAAACGCAATGACAAAAAGTATTGGATTTTCCTTCTACTTCTTCAATACGTGCATAAAAATACTTTAGTGCTTTTTTTGGAGGGGATAATCCTTCCTGATAAGAAACATGATGAGGCAACTTCTAAGTGCTATTGAATACTTTCCCTTCAAAACCGACCAATAAGGAATTAAGTTGTGGCACGCAGAGTGAAGAAAATGGACTCGGAGCAGCAAGCACTCACAAGGAAAGCACTTCATTTAACATTTAGCGTTCAATTTCCCATTTAGGCAAAGTCTCAATCAGCAAAAAAAGAGTCTTGGCTACCAGTCAATAAAGAAAAGGACTTATGCATTTAATAAACCAAGAAACATTCACTGAAACCCAAGGCCATAAATCATTACCTTAAGCCCTTTCAGTCCACTGTTTTCTTCTTTCATTTGCCCTCCCTCCCCCACCTCATGGCCCAGATCACTGAGGAACTCACTGAGAGCATTGTTCCCGTTGCCAGCTCACTTGGCATATCTAGTTTTATTTAAAACCCTCTGGCTGTTTGGCAGGAGGAGGGAATAAGCGGTGTTAAAGGCATTTATGAGGTTGTCCTCAAAGAACCTTCCTTTATATCAACAGTTTGACTAATGCATGTGACAGTGAACTTCACGCTGGCAGCGACTATGAAGAAGTTGTCTGTATGACTGATGCCGGTTGCGATCGCTGCCAAACCAACATGCATTAATTATAGTAGCTTTTAAACAGACTAATTTCCATGAAAGAGACAATGTTTGGGAATCACCCAAATGACCGGCCTGTTAATCATTACAGGTCCTCGCGAAAAGGTTTTAATTGCACCATATTCAATCCTATAAGAGGATTAATAAAGAACAAGCTCGGAATCTATCATGTATAAGGACTGCTATGTACACCGCCCTTTTCAGTTGATGCATCCTGTTGCTGCTCTTCAGTTCATGTTGTTTCCTTAAAGCTGCGAGAGCTGAAAATAAACACCTTCCTCCTGCAGGTTCTCTCATCGGTCCCAATGAAAAGACTAAATATAAATATGGATGAACCTGCTGCTGTGGAGGAGAAAAGCATTGTTTTTTTTTTTCAAGTTTCCTTGGAGTCAATGAGTAGAGTCGCATCTGGATGAGTCTAAACAGTGACCCTTACCTACCATAAAACAACGGATGTTAAAAAAAAAAAGTCTGCCTTATATGGAAGGGGATAGATTTCTAGTTTTTTTTTTTTTTTTGTAGATTTTCTGCCTTGGAGATTAAGGCCCAGTCCCACTTCACCCCTTAGCCCTCCCCTCCCCCTCCCGCTTGGCACTACCACTTGAAACAGAGCTGTAAGGGGCAGGGGTTGAAACATTCCCCTATGAAATGGGACAACCCTTCACGACCTCTTACGTCATCAGCAGTCATCGATGCCACTATTTACAGATGTGAAAACTCTGTTTCTGAAAGTACTCCCCATGCCGTCAGCAGCTGTAACCATCTCTGTTCCGTGAGCTCCGGTCATCTTTTTGCAGCAATCAACTATAAACTGCAGAAATGCGATCTATAACACATTGAAACAGCATCAAACAGTCGATCAAATGTTTAAGTTGTTTATGAAGAAAATCCGTATGTTTGTGTGTTTCTTTCGTCACACTGCTGCACTTTTTTTGCTGTGTTTACCTCCATCTTTGCCAATGATTCAAACGGAATTATGGGAGATTTCTCCTACCCCTCCACTCATAGTGTGGTCCTTGAATATCTCCATTTCGAGGACCAAACAGCCCTCCGCCTTAGCCCTTCCCCTCTGTCTAATTGAGAATCGGGACAACACTACCCCTTCACATGTACACACAAAACAGAGGGGGAGGGGCCAAGGGGTGAGCTGGGATTCACCTTAAATGTGCTAAATCTTACATACCTTAATAAGATGAATTGGTAAACAAATGACTAAAGTGCTGGTTATCTGATGTTTTCAATGTATATGATAAGTGTTATTCCACGTATGTATTGTTTATGTCCATTTATCCAATATTTTTCTAAATGTCCCAGTATATAGACCATGTGAAGTGAATGTATTGTAATGTAAAGACCGTGTTTTGCAGTAGATATTGTAGCTCTGAGACACACATTCCATTGGCGTTAAATCTATTCTCTCATTAATTCTTATTATTTGACATTTTGACCCAAGACTGTATCTTTAAAACCACAACCAACCAGCATTTGGACTGAATGTTTCTTTATTAGTGACTCAAACTTGGTAAAGTTTCACTACTTTTATTCATGAGGTGTTTTACTTGTAGACCAGTGTAATTAGGGAGGTTTAACCCAATGAGTGTTTGGATCACTTGAATATTGGATTTATACGTGATGTTTTCATTCCAGTTTTTAGTATTTGAAGAACTGCATGAGGTCTATTTTATTAAACTAGAGGCACCAGAGGATGGACTTCACCTCTGGATCATACATAATCCAAAAAGTGCTACTTGTGAGCGATCTTAACTTATTTGCAGCAGCAGATGAATCATGTGGTTTCTTAGTTGCATGTGACCAGTAAAACCTGTGGATCTCAGGAAAATTGCAATAATTGTGAATCTAGTCTGATCTTAATCTCATGAGAATCTGGCATGTCTGTAGTTTGTTGAGTAAAAATTTCCCTGCAAAATGCTTTTTAAAACAGCCTATGACTTTCCTCACAAATTGTTTTTCAGATTTGTAAAACCCTAGTGATATCCTAATCACCTCTAATCTGTGAGTCTTTCCAATCACTTCCCTCATGGTGAACAACTTCGAACATGACGCCATCATAAACACAGTCTGCTTGTTTACATAACAAACAGAAACGTCACTCAGGCCTTTTTGGAAATTTTGTCACAAAGTGCATTGTGGGAATGGGAATACCACAGAGCAGCAGCTTCTCTGTCTCTTCGTGAGTGTTGAACCCAAATGTCGCTTTCACCTCCATCCACTGACTAGACTCATTCTTTAAAACAACCCTGGTGGAATGTATCATTTTACGTTGTAGTGATCTGGCTCGTTGTCTTGCTGAAAAAGGCCCGAATGTCCTTTCAGTTTGTTGGAGTCATGTTTGAAGTTGTTCATTACGAGGGAAGTGATTAAGGTACGTAATCATGGAAAGACTAATGCAGTGTTTCTAAACCTTTTTGAACAAGCGCCCACTAATGGCATCAGGAGCTTCCCCGTCCCCCCATCCCCGAAAAAAAATTACGAACGTGACGGACCCGTTTGCGGAGGACATGGTGCTCAGTAGGCCACCTGGCGCCCTCTGAAAACGAAATTTGCGATGGGGTGGGGGTAAGACCGGGGCATAGTGAGTGAGTATGTGCCTCTGTTATACACTGGACATGGGCTCCTTACACTAGGTGGGGGGGCGAGTGATGTATAATATTATAATGTACAACAGTGCCAGTTGTGCCTGAACGCCCCCCTTTCAAGCTAATGTTACTGTAATAAAGTGACTCACAACAGGATGATCTTGCGGTTGAGATCTGGTCTGAAGGGAAAGGGTGAGGGGAAGTCCGACTGGCTGCCCAGGCTGTCACTCTGGTCCTGTCCAGGCTCCTCGCCATCCTCATCGAGCTGCTGCTGCCACGTGGGCAGAGTCTGGACGTCCACGAACTGGGAGCGAGCACCTAGAGGATCCATCCCCTCTGGCACCGCAGATCACACCAGATCCACAAACACGATGAAAAAAAATAAGACATTAATAAAGGATGTCTGTCACTGCTGAAATAACACACATCATTCATGAACCCAGCAGATTAATGACGAATTTAATGGATTCAGTTCAGCATTTTAATGCAAAAATGCCAAAGTCTAAACAATGCAAGTTAAAATAGTCTTTAAGAAAATATTGCTTTATTTCCTGATGCTTACTTTCTATTTTTTTGTATGATCTGCCTCATGGCTCCTATTTATTTCTACTGATCAGATAATGTGATAATACCTTTTCCTGTCTTGTACATTCTACTACTTTTTAATTATTTGTCCTTTCATTTTGTTGCACAGTGGAAATAAATTTAAAAAATAAGAAAACATTTATATTCTCACATAAAAAGTGAATCGAGCTAAATCTTAATCCAGTTTATTTCACATTAGCCTTTTAGAAATAAACAGTTTGAGCAGATCTTGTGGACGCAAAAAAACCAATAAAAACAAATTAAGCATAAAACATTAAATTATGAAGTGTCCCTAATCAAACCCATAATGCACTTGATATCCACGGGTCATGATAATTTAGCCTGTATTTAATGAAGTCAGAAACTCAGTAATTCTTTACATGTTAAGAGTGAAATGAGTCAAATAAGGCATTAACCACAGGAGTCAGCACTGACTGAAAAACTGCACCGAGCCTGGACTGATTCTGTGAGTTTATGAAGAAGACGACTTTCATGCTTCATTAAAAAGAACCGTGCTCACTGTTCAGCTTGTAGCGGTGATGAATCTGTTATTTACGAGCAGAATAAAGTTCATAAATCAGAGACAAAGTGAGGGGATAATATCTGCCTGCTGTCAGATGTGTGACAGATGGTTGTGTCAGTGGTACCAGTGGTACCAGTTTGCTCAAATATGAGGGTAGGATATACACTTCACAGAGTGACTATAGAACATGAATTCCAGATTGATGAAACTTTGCAGTAATTCAATTCAACCCTCTGGTTAACCAAAAGAATGCTTTGTTTCCAGTTTTCTTTTACACTTTATGATGAAAACTTTGATATGAATCAGGAAGGAAACAGTGTGTGAACATCAGAAGGTGGAAGAACTACTGAAACATGGCCGCACACCAAAAGCGTGAACATTTGTTCAGTTAATTGATATTCAAAAATACCACAACAACTACATGTACAAAGGGTTTCATCCTGTGATGGGCTGTGGTTCAGGACGATTGGTAGATCCACATGTCGAAGTGCCCTTGGGCAAGGCCATGAAACACAGCTTGTTTGTAGAAGGTTCTCTACAGGTGTGAGTGTGTTTGTGGTTGAATGAGACGTAATACAATGCACTGAGTATCAGTTAAACTAAACTCCACCCTGGTTCCTGTTTAGAACATCAAACTCAGTTTAACTTTACGCTGTTATTACACTGTAAGCCCGAATAAGTTGAGTTTACTTAAAGAAATTGAGAAAAGTGGTTGCCTTAAAAACCTCAACTTTTGCATAGTTATTACACTTAAATAAGTTCAATGCACAAAATTCCAAGTTGATTTAACTAAAAATATTTAGTAATAATAATTATGCAAAGCAGCTGATATTACAAAAGATTTTAAGTTTAATGGACTTAAAAAGTTCATTGACCATTACTTAATTTTTTAAGGCAACCACTTTTCTCAATTTCTTTTTAAAGAAAAAAGTAACGTAAATTCACCGTATCCTTGCTTACAGTAGTCTGTCCCACTGAGAAAAGTAGCAAGTCAGCTAGAGGACACCTAGCTAAGAGAAAATGTACGTGGAACAGGTCGATGGAACTGGTGGACAATAAAACAAAACAACTCTTTGGATAATAAAACAAAACACTCCTCTCAATCGTTGATAGCCGACCACTTTTTTATAACTTTTTGAGTTGTATCTTCTATCATAAGCACTGAAACTCCAACAGCAGCTACTCTTTGACCGAAAGCACTGAGACTGGTATATCCAGACATGCAAGAGCAGAAACAGAGGTGTGGTCATAACTAAAACTTATTCATTTAACTCCAGTTAACTTAAATTTATTAACACATTCAACTATATCTACAAATGAGTTGACTATACTTAATATTTTCAAGTGATGTCATCAAACTTATATTTTTAAGTGCATTCTAATTAATTTTTGTGAGTATATTTGATATTATATTTCCTTAAATATGACAGAATATATGTTCATACCAATATGAACAAAAACACTTGATAACATTCACAGGAGCATGTGATTGTGAATCACTACAATTATAATAAGTGGTGTGAGGCACAACAAACCCCACCCCTCGCAAATGTTTTACCTGATTTGCCCTATCTTTTATCATTGCGAAAACACATTTTTGGTGACCTTGACCTTTGACCTACATTCACCAAAACTTAATGGGATCTATTCTGGACCACCTCGCACCTTTCCAGAAAATTTCATGGAAATTGGTCCAGTAGTTTTGGCGTAAAGTTGCTGACAAACAAACACACAAACAAAAATGAACCAAAAACTATACCCTCACCTCCCCTTTGGGGGGCGGGGTAATAATAATAATAACAATAATAATGGATTGGTTTTCTATAGCGCTTTTCAAGGTTTGACATTATTGATCCATTGTTCATTCACTCTCACATTCACACTCTGGTGCTGCTAAACCACATCTGCATCCACAGTTGCCCTGGGTGAGACTGAAGGAAGCCTGAATGCCAACCTGCACCAAACCAGCACCCTGCACCCCCCCCCCCCCCCAATCTTTTGATCCTGTGACATGACCTTTGACCTTTTCACCAAAGTGGGTCATGGTCAGAATTATTTCCAACTTTGACCATCTTGGCTCTTTGTTATCGACTTAAAGTGCGAACACATGGATAAATGGACCGACTGTTTCCACGGCCTGACTCCATCCAGGTGGATAACAAGGTCTGAAAACAGAATGTAAATGAGCTGCACTTATCACGTACAGCTTTATAGATGTGAGGCTGTATAGTCCACTCCTACAGTAGACTTACTAGACAGGCCATTTAATACTCTCCAAGAGGCAATGTAAGAAACAAAAACAGTCAGACTCATCTACAGCAGCTTTGACACACATCACCACATCCTCAGCTGACATTTAAAGTACTTATCAATACTTCATATCAGTTATACAACACACACAAATAAAATTAACAGGGTGTGTACTAACATAACATCTCTTATGTCCACGACCAACCACAACTTCCTGTAGACATTCAATTCCCAGAGTCATATTTCTCTTCTCATCTTCTGAATGTTGACAGACTATTTTTGGTAACTGTATCAAACAGGAATGACGTGCAGTTTTTCCTTGAAGCCATGGACTCACTGGAATAATTCCTATAAATGCTAACTCCTATTACAACATACACTAAGTAACTTTAAAAACACCCGATGAAATTCATGAAAATTTTACTTTTAATTCATGGACTATTTTAGACGTGTTTTTTATTTTATCTTTTAATTTTTGTATTATCAGCCTTAGATTGTTGTAGATTTTAACATATTCATTTATTTATTTATTAGTTATCTAATGCTGTGGCTAATATGGGTCCTCGGTATCTAGTTGCGTTCTTTCTCTGTTACTGAATGATAATAAAACTTTCTTGAATCCTTGGTATATTTCCAATTATAGTTATTGTTCTTAATACACACATTCTGGGAGACGTACACACAAGATTCTGAATGGTGGAGTGATGGACACTAAAGTGATGTTCAACGTCCGCCTGTGCACGGTTGGCTGCACTCAAGCCTGGCATTTTTACTACAGACATTTTTATGGGGCAAGGAAACTGTCAAAAAGATTTGTGTGCATAAGATAGAAAAGCATGCATATTATTCTATAGTCGTGAAAAGAAAAAA
>JAPTMW010000007.1:25263538-25274473 GCA_029822955.1 Ostorhinchus angustatus
TCTTTTAATTCTATTTCCAATAAAACAAATGATTTTATAAAATGTGCAAATACAGTTGAAACTTTATTGGATCACTTTTTATTTATTTCATTTAATAGTCAGCTTAAAGGCATTTCAGTTGAGGTTTTTGTTGTAGATTTGATGACAGCATTTCCATTTTTATGTTAAATGTTTTTCAGATGCAAATATTGGTTTAATCAGCAGAATGAAGCAGAAATATATATTTTGCTGGATTAATAATGTTGAGGATAATCAGATGGATAATATAGGAAATAATTACCTTGTTTTCACATTTTTTGATGAATTGCTTTGAGTTTGATGCTCAGTGCTTCAGATTTATTTATTTAAATATTCATTGCTTTGGCTTAGATGTTTATTTCAACATTGAATAAAATGAAACATTTCATTAAATTTTAGACATGCACACTATGCTTTGTTTTGTCTTTCGTATTTATATTTTTAATTGTCAAATCGGTCAACCTGTACACAACAGCTTTAAGGCATTTTAGTGATTTTTTTTGCCACAAGATTTTCATTTTTACTTTAGATATGTATCCGATCCTAATATTGGTTACTACTAATCATAAGTATATATGTCGACCCTGACCAGAAGTACAGGTGTTTCTTGGTTTTGTGTTGGTGATATATAACATAA
The DNA here is from genome assembly GCA_029822955.1 of Ostorhinchus angustatus. Taxonomy (NCBI): domain Eukaryota; kingdom Metazoa; phylum Chordata; class Actinopteri; order Kurtiformes; family Apogonidae; genus Ostorhinchus; species Ostorhinchus angustatus. The sequence continues at coordinate 25,264,194 of JAPTMW010000007.1, forward strand.
TCAGCATGAATTCTCCTGTGTTAGAGTGTGAAGCTGTGGCACACTTTTGGACTCAGACGCTGTATTTTCATAGTAATTGTAATAGACGTGTCTGTTGGTTGCCTTCGGATGGCTGTAGGGCTTTCATAAACGGAGGCTGAGGACTTTGTTAAAAGCAGCTGCTGATGACAGATAGTATGAAGAAACACCTAATAATCTGGGCTCAGTACAGACAGCTTAAGTAGCATTAAAATCACATTAGTGTTGTATCTTTGATGTTTGTCTTAATGCGTCTCTGGGTTGGAGTCTGTCTTAACATTATTGACTGAAATCGGCTTTACTGTACACACACTGTTCATTTCCATTTTACATTTCATTTATAATGGTTTGGAGAATGATGGATTTATGAAATAATTGACGTCAAAGATCCCCTGCTGTCGATACTTGCATCACAGTTGTTTTTTTTTGCCATCCACGTTCTTGTTTAAATGAAAAATAACGCGATAAGATCTACCATGTCCGAGCATGATTCAAGCATGATTATTAAGGTAAAAAGACAGTTTGATACAGTTGGTGTCTAATGTCTTAATGTTGCCACATTAGCCGTAGTTAAACCGTAGTATTTTTAGCAGTGTTATGGTGCATTACCTCTATTAACTGGAACTGTGTGGATTGGAGCTTAGATTACCTGACCTGAGGTGATTCTGTCAGACCATTGGTTGTTCAACCGTGTCTCCTCCTTTGAGTCCACATAAAAATAGATTTGAGGCTTTATTCACACAAATTTGTATATTTTATAACAGATATTTTTCTCTGCTTTCGGGCCTCTCATCCACATGGAAACAGGGTTTTAGTTTTTTTTAAAATGGTTTCAGACGTGAAGGGAAGACAGAAATTGTAAAACGTTGGCGTCTCACCCCATTTTGTTCATGTCTGTAATGTCCTTATGTAATGAAGCTGCACCTAAAACATTACATCCAGGTGTAGAAATCAGTGTATGACCTGAAGTAGATGGAGGTCAGCATCAATACTGTTGGGAGACAGACCGGACCGGTATTATGGACAAATCTACATCTTGTCAAGAATACACTTCCACAACCACAACCAATACATACTTAAGGTAACGCGAGTTTACAACTGAAGTTGTTGCTACTTCACCATCATGACAGATTAACAGTTCTGCATCTGCTCCGTCCAGTATCATCCACAGTGTCCACAGGTTGGACAACAACTATGGTTTGTTATAGACTTTGGACCAGTTTGGAGTTGATTTTGTATTGTAATGTGGACAGAGATATTTTGTAAAATGAAGGTCATGTGGACAAAAAAAATGGAGTAAATTATCCATGTTAGTGTAGACAGGCCACGAGTCTTTTGAGATGAGATGTCTTGTGTTACACGTCACTCATACATTGGATTCTGGCCCAACGATGACCAAAAGTCACATTGTAGGTAATGTTTTTCATGGCCCGGAAAAAGCACCTCATTCAAATTTTTTATTTTTTATTGTTTGGGGTTTGGGTTTCCTTGAATTTTCATTCTTCCTGAAGACCTACAAGTTTGCTAGGAGTTATAGATCATTCTGGATCATTACTCCTCAGGTGGAGTTGACCAGAAAGTTAGACTTAGCTTTTAGGAACTGGGGCAACCTCCCTAGATCCCTGTCTTTAGAAGAAACCTGTAAAGTAGAGTTCGACTGATCAATAGTTGCGAGCATAGAAAAGCTCACACTGTCCCCGTCCTTTGCCCCAACATTTTGATGCTGAAAATGCATTATACCTGAATGAAATTCTCTTTACTTGATTGGAAACAATTAAAATAACATCCAAGTTTAAGTCATAAATATCTAAATAAAATATCTGAAAGGTTGAAAATCAACCTGAAAGTAATAAAAAAATATGAAAGTCAACATCAAACTAAACAAATCCTGCTCTTTTTTATCTCTTATTTTACATTTAAGTCTATTTTCTGTTCAGAAACTTAACATTGATTTGCACCAAATGTCAGCCAATATCGGTCTGTCTAGCAAAAATATATATAAAAGCAAACAGCTTCTAACCTTTTTAAACTGAGTGAAACACAAAGATACAACTGTTATCTGATTCTAAAATGTCACTATTTTTTCTGCATTAATTTTGTATGTATTGTTCTTTTATCCACTAACATCCACTGTGGCTGATAGTTGGGGCAAATTCAACCATCAGCTGTGAATTTCCATCCCGGAATTTCTTGCAAATTCAGACTCGTTTCCCCTCACTTCACATGTTTGTGTTAATGTCATTGTCCACGACAGGAAAAAACTAGCAAGCAAAACAGACGGACACGTTATAATTCAGCTTGAACCAGTTTAAGTACATAAAATACAAAATACATCAAGTTGTTCTCTTTAAGGCCATGGCAGCCACACGGCCCTGTGGTCACGGATGCTGGCTATGAAACAGACCGGCCACAGTGGATTTTGGACGTAATCTGGGCTGTTTATGTTTTATTATGGTCGTCTTTTAAAAGAAGCATAATGCTGGTACATGTGCGTTCTAATAAGAATGCTTCTATTTCATCCCAGCTGACTTCACTGCTCCCTCTGCTTTGGACTGTTCTTGTATCTAGTTATAGTATGATCATTCTATTTTTAATGTAGAATAAAGTGTGGTTTATCTTACACTTCTGGGAACAAAACGCAGATATCAAACAGACCTTGGCGTGCTCCTCTAATCGCCATCTACGCATTTTCTTATTTTTTTGCTTGGAGTGTAGGTAGCAGGGCAGATGCTCGGCAGCTCGGTGTTAAATTGAGTGAGAGAGCCTGCATACGAGAGGCTCTTGGGGCAGAACTTTAATCTTTTCTCTGGCGGATGCCTCCTTCTTTAGTGAGTCACAGGTCCATGACATATGCTTGTGTTATTGTAACAAACCCCCTGATTGTGTTTGTCTACTGTTCTGGTGAAACCGCAGAACTAGGGAACATGGGAAAATGTGCTAGTCTGCTGATGCTCCATGAAGCAGAAGCCTTGTTGGTAACCAGAGCCCTGATATGTGAACATCACCTGTCTTTTAATACCCTTGGAAAGAAAGGATTTAGCTGGTATTTAAAGATAGAAATGAATAAAATACAAAAACATTTATAGTGTTTGTTATTAACAATCACATGAAGGTTCACATATCTATAATGAAAGTGATAATATGGAACATTTCCACATTGAAATGTATAACAAACTACGCCTGGTGTACTTATAGTAATACTTTTTTTTTTTTGGTTTATTTTTTTTTTCATTTATTCCCAGATTCGGGGCAGGAAAACAAAGAAATCAAAACCAGAAACAGCAAATTAATTGGTCTATTTTAATTCTTTAAGCCATAAACACATTGATGAAACAGCCTTTAATATATAAAAACAATTAATTTTTGGATTCTTATTCATCAATAGGCAAATTCAAGCTTTCGATCATTGTATCACAATAGTAAGCATCTCCGTTGAAGAAATAACATTTTGTCATTATTTCCATAGGATCATTTGACTTGTAATGGCATCATCTTGTTGCATTTCATTCTGATTCTGCTGGAAATTCAAAGGAAACCGGCTTTATTTAATTGTGTACCTTGTGTTTTCTGTAATTAAGCTACATCATATCTGCCCATTTACTTTTGTAATTATTTTTTTGGCTGCTGTACGTGGCTCATTTGTGTGGCAGTTAATCATCAACTCAAATGTCAGTATTGTGACATCCCTACCAATGTTCAGCCATTATATCAGTGCCCCCTATGGCCTTTCAGTGGCATCATATTCCCATTAAAGTAAAGCCAACATAAGCTGATTAGTTGACTAGTCGTGACATCATCCTTAACATGCAACGCCATCCAAACCCACATAATAATAACTGTAATAACTTTGCAGACTTAATTTAACATTTGCAGCACTCGGGCAGAAATAACACCATAAACATTAGTTCTATGTCTCCATGAAAAACAAATCCACACCCAGCCCAAATATAAAAAAAAAATTAGTTGACTCTTAATCGATAATTAATGCACATCCCAACCCTTTACTAATCCTGACATTGCTTGCGGCCGCTTCATCAGAATGAAATGACGTCAGTAAATGTAATGTGAGTACAACTTTAAGGTATCATCTTGCTCGTCTGAGTCACATCAGATTGATTTTCATCGGCTATGGTGGTGAAAACAACAACTCCCTTGTCAACGCTATTCCAAGACGTCCTTTTATTGCTACTGTGAAATGCTGATAAAAGCCCCCTAGTGGCATGAATTCCACACTGCACCTTTAATCTTCTGTTTTTGTTCGCTGGCAGGAACAGAGGGATAGCTGATTTATTTTAGTCACCATCAAATGTCAATACACAGCTCCAAATATTTGACTAAGTTGGTATGAGTTTGTCATTAGACTGTCTTTTGTATTTACCCTGTCAAAAAAATTCTGGCATTTGAGCTGAAATCTTAAGCAACCAGCACACCCATAGAGTTGACTTTGGAAGGCACTAAGCATTCCTGCTCAACACCACATTAGCCCCTACTTCTCCTCACCTCAGGGTGCTGGGCAGGCTGCCAGGTGGAGGTTGCCATGACTCCTAACACCACCCTTTGGACTGACCCCCCCGCCCTCCAATGTGCCAGATTTTTAGGAGGGGGGCAGGCTGGGCTAACGTTTTGATTTAGACAAAAGATGTCTTCACAGTGTCAGCAGAATACTTACTGGGAATGCTGTGGCTTTCTGGTAGGAAATCATGTGATCTTTCCAGCCAAGGTTTGTAATAGTGCCAGGAGAAGGAGAGAGCGAAAGGCACACAGAGGGAGAAAAGGGGGAAACTCTGAATAATGATGCCAGCAAAACCGATTTCATCCAGTTTTTTCCTCCTCTTGTTCCTGTTTGTTTCTTAGAAAATGGCGGACTGCGTATCGCTGAACTGATCCCGTATTGTCAGCAAGCTCAGTTTGGAAGTGCCCTTCGGTCGTTTCATTGTGAATCTTTCCTGTGCACGGTTAAAAAATGTTTCCTTTCATTACAAAAAAAAGGAAAAAAAAGCACCAGGGTTAACACTCACTGCTCACTGTTCACATCCAGTTAGAAGGTGTGGATAGAGAAAAATAGAAATGATAAATCAAACAGGATAGTAGAATCTCGGTAAGTGGCATTTTCCCTCTCTTCTCACTTCATACTTGCCTTTGTCGCAGTGCGGCCGTAAGAATATTCTGTTTGTGGCTCTCTGGCACGGGCACAGTTAATAGTAAATGACCGTGGCATGCTTGATTACACTGGCATCTTTCTCAGTCGCTGTGATTTTTTTCAGCTTCTTACCATTGCTCTCTGCTCTCTGTGGTCTTGGCTAAGCTGGGCTAACTTCTTACCACAGCCACATTGCTCCTGGCCAGGAAGAGGACTGCTATGGCAATTCTGTGGGCTAGTTTGGAATAGAAATCCACAACAGAATTATGATTGTTATTATTATGGACTTAATTTCATATCTGGGTAACGCTGAGGCATGTGGCGCTCCCAAACCCAGGCACGGTGACTTAAGAACGAACAGTAATTTAGGTTTCAGTATTTTTTTTTTTTTCGCCCTTGTGGATCTGATGTCAGGACAGTTACAGATTAAGTTTTGTAATGTTATGGTCCTCTTTTTCCACTCTCATCACCGCACTATTTTCTAATATACAGATGAAATTGAATGTTGCTACTGAAGCACTGAATCTCAAATAGTGAAAGTATTAAATCATTGTGCCGTCTTTAAAAACAACTCTCTTTTCCTGTTTTCAGAGCGAAAAAAAAGAAGTTGACCTTGTGCAGCAAAACCCCCCTGAGTGAAACACATCCATGAAGGGTAAGTTAACACAAATTCTCACCATCTGTTTCATAAACTTTCTTTTTTGGGGTGAATCAAACAGAGTTGATAGGGTTTTGAGATGAATTTAACTTAAATGTCACTTTTATAAGGATTTCCTACATGGTGAAAAGACTGTCAGTGCGGAAAGTGAAACACACAAGGTCCTGTCATAGGTTTTGAAAGGTGTCGTCATACTTTTACTATTTACATTTACTCCACAGCTTTGTGGAGTGCATTTTTTATTCAATTATTTTGATACTTTGGTCATAACCATTTGGCACAAACCCGTAGATCCGATCTTGTGGCAAATCTGACAGCACAAGCTCGCCTCTGTGGGTCTTTGTCATTGTGGTGTGAACGTCGTCCCTAACTTTTTTTTTTTTGGCTTTTTTCTTTAATGACCTAGATTGTTTAGGAAATAGGCTATAGTCAACCAATGGCAGCACATGGTTAAAAAATAGTCTGTCGTCCTTGGTAACAGCTCAAAACTTCCAACCAGTCCCAGCAAAACATCTTTACCGTACACAGAAATCTTACTGTAACTTAAATCGGCAATATTCACAGAGGAAATTAAGTAAAATGACAAAATTCAGTGGTGAAAGAAGTGAAAATGTGTGCATCCGGGTTGAGGTAGTAGGTTGTATGGTTTAGAATTACACCCTGGGAGTTAACTGTACAACCTTCTAGCTTTCCTTGGAGTACACGTATGACATCAAAGACCTGACATCAGCACACACATCAGAAAATAGGCCCACAGTATTAAAATGTTTTAATAATATAACACTGTGTAATGCCTTTCTGACGCTGTTAACGGTCTTTGTGTTAATGTAGTTTTGGCCCACCTGGGGTCTCATTTCACAGCTGACCTTTAGTAATGCCTCCTTGCTGCGCTGCAAACTTTCAATTAACATGAGCTTGATGTATATTTTATTTTTAGACATAATGCATGTCGGTTGGTTGTAGTACCACGCTGAAATGACTACATACAACAAACAAATGGGTTGCATGAAAATCTGAAAAATAAGTGCACTTTCGTGATAGTAAACAGTTCATATTAAAAGATAGTTTGTGGACGTTTTTATCTCCAAAGGCATTATTGTACTGCAGTTGTAGCTATAAAAACGGCGCGTTAAAATGTCCTCACTCTGCTTTCATTTCTCATTTGGAAATATGGAGCAAAGTGTGTACTGGAACCTATTTCACACAGCGACGGTGCTGCTTGTCAAACTGTTGCTGGGTCTTTGCGGCCTGGTATTACACCTCAGCCTGTTTACTCAGCGCGGGGCCGCCGTGTCTTCGGAATCAGCTCGCATGTGAGCCGTGTGCCAAACATTATGATGCACAGATGGTTCCATATAAACACAAAGTATGAAATGTAATAATCACAATAAATCTGACTCGTTCTGTTTAACAGATTCCTCTTGTTGACTGCCATGCCCTGTGGTTTTACAACACCACCTTTTGCACATTACACTTTAATACTTTTAGCAGCTGACTGGGGTCAGATCTATGAATCTATAGAGATGTGTTTCCATGTCTAACTGTATTTAAAGCTGTTTTCTGTCTGCTGCCTTATTAGACCTCAGTAATATTTCATGCCTCTCAGCGTGGGAAAAGCAGAATGTTTATGCGTTGTCTCAGGGCCTTGTGATATATTGTCCGCAGTTCCATACAATGAGCATTTGTGATATGAGGTCTAGTTTCAGGTTGAAGCCTGCCCCGGCGACACTAAAGTCTCTGTTTACTGTAGACTTGTCCACTAGGCTAAATGCGGCTGACTTCATCTCCGTCTGGCTCGAAGCCACAGCTTGTAAAATGACTCCGAATCACCACATCGGAGAAGAATGGCCGAACAGATCAGTTCGAGATTTACCGCAGTTTGTTACTCTTAAAGACAACCTCATCTGAAATGCAGCTTGAGTGTAGAATGCTGTTGTAATTTCTCTTGTAGTTCTTTATCGTTGTGGCAGTATATTTTTTTTGGTTTGATGGATGACCCTGCTTTGGTTGCATTTAGGGGCAAAGCTGAGTGGACCACCTTTGTCGGAATCGTGTCATTTATCCTGTTCGTTCTTTGGTTTCAAGTGGTTGAAACTGTGACATTCTTCGAGTGTTTGATGCTCAGACTTTCCACTGGATTGGCCTCATACTAAGCCACATGTGTTGTGGTACATCCCAGTCATCTTATTTGTTTATTGTTAAAGGCTCTGTTTGCTTTTTACATGATTTGCTGTTCCCTTTGTCAAAAGAACCACATAGAAATTTGAGAAACCTAAATTACTGTACAGCAAGGGACTAGCTTAATGTACAGACCAGTGTTTGAGATTTAACGTTCACAAAGATCATTTATTTGTTTATTATGACCCTGCAATGATAACAAAAGTTTACTCATTATGCATCCCATCCAAATCACACCTCAAATGAACTCCCTGCCTATGTATTTTTTTTAGTGATAAGGTGATTTTTCTGTGATTAAATCTGAAGTGATACTACAACCCCACTGAAGCCCAGTTATCCCGCTCAGCTTCCTTGCTCTGCCAACACAGTCATTGTCATCGAACAGGTTTGTCTGTGGGAATATGATCCTGGTAAATCCCTCGAAACCCAAGAAGTCCTTTTATCTGCTCTTTTGCAATCACACTGTCAGGAAGATCACGCCTTCTTATTCACCTCATTCAACTCCCGTATCGCCAAAGTTCATGTCACTGTGGCTCTGACCCGGTGAAATGAAGGATCTGTTCAATGCAGTTGCTTTATTCTGTACTTTCCAACTCAACTTAAAAGAAAACCCTCCTCTGTTCTGTAGCTGTCACAGAGTTAACAGAGCATGGATAGTCAATATGCAAGTTTATTTTAAGAACTGCGATTTTCTCGTCTTTCTTCACCTCTGAACCCCAATCGTTCCTCCAGATGTGTGGAGAAAAAAAGCGTTGCTGCTTAGGATCATGCTGCCTCAGCACTTCCCTGTCCAGCTGCCCCAGCAGCGCAGCTAAAAGTCATTGGTTCCAGCTGGGCCTTCATTTATGGGATGGTTGAACAAATAAATTATGGGATTAGATAGGGGCGGTTCAGGCCTCTGACTTTACTTTTTTGCCCCCTTGAGAAGTCAACCTCAAGGATCTTTAAATGACTTCAGGAAATGAGAAAGATTCTTTTTCACATTTTAAACAACAGTCAATAGTTTGTTGTGAGAAACAGTAAGAATTAGGAAAATCCTGTTTTATATGTTCTGGCTGTGATCATTTTATATGCTTCTAATGGAATATATCCTGTGTAATTACAAGACTCGGAAAAACTGTTAGTTTCTAAAACAGCTTTGGTGAATTCCTGATTCATAGATGTCATTATCAGTCTGTTATTTCTCTGTAACAAACCGTTGCTATGCTCTGTGTATTTCCAACCATAGAATTCAGTGTCTGTTTATTAGTGGAAGCAGTGAAATCCTTTATAAATGAGTAGCATCACTTTTAAATCATATAATGACTGGTTTTGTGGTCATTATATTTTACTTTACACTGTTCTTGAAAAACAGACCACTCAATTCATCACTTCATGTGTCGTGTTTTCATCCATGACCAGTTCTCTCAGCTTTGGATTTTATTGATTACAGTCTCTCGCTCCCAGAGCCAAATTTTTTCCCTAATGTGGTCTGTGCTGCTACTGCACAGCTACGATTCAGAGTAACTTCTATTTATGTTAAGCTTCACTGGTTCAAAATGAATCTCAGTGAGTTAGAAAAGCAAAGAGTTTATTTCATTGTCAGCTGCGTAGAGCGAGTGTGTACGTTGAGATCACAGTGCAGAGGTTTGCGAAACTCTATACACACAGCAACTTTCTTTTCCTGAAGTTTTCAAGAGCCACCCAAATGTATCACAGGGAGTGACACTCTTGTAAAGTCAGCCAATTGCCACTTGCATCTGTAAACGCTGTAAGAGCTGTGATTGGTTTGTTGTCCTTGACGTCACTGACGGGTGGAGACCTTAGTAACAAATTGTCTGACACCAGAACACTGTCAGTTCTGGCCAGACTGGTACTTTAGCTCCCCAACTCATAAAATCTCAGTTTCCTATAAAGGCAAGTACCCTCAAGCACTATTTCTTCCCAAGAAAACATATTCCCTTAATGTGGTCGGGTTAATGGCAAATGAATAATCATAACACACCAATGGCAGACGGGGGTGTCATTGATCTGTCTGGAGTCAGCCCCTCTCCGCCTGCTGCATCAGCCACTCTCCCCCTTATTGATACGCTCCTGCCCCTTGACCCCTGAGACAAATCAATGGCATTGATCGGAGAAGGGCAGGGACAAGGGCAGGATCTGCTGACTGGCCCGACAGCTAGTGTGACAAGACATGATCGTCATTAATGTCCCGCTGACTGGCTGGCTGGTTAGATGGCTGGCTGGCTGGCTGGCAAGACGCTGTGCATCACATATTCCCTGCCTCCTGCTCCCCTCCCCTCCCCT